>BDSL01000236.1:0-40246 GCA_003116995.1 Yamagishiella unicocca | reverse complement strand
GGGGAGGAAGCGGCGGGCCCAGCCAGGCGAAGAAGGAGCCTGCACGGCAACACCGGTGCAGGCAGGGGCGGCCGGAAAGCACGACGGGGGAGCCCGCGGCGGCACGGGGAGGGGCAGAAGGAGGGGACGGGGGACGAGACGCACGGAGGGGCGGACAGCCAGAAAGAACGGCGCAAGCGGGGCGACCGCGGGGGAGGCACGGCGGCAGCGGCGGCCGGACAGCGGGGGGCGGCGCGAAGGCCGCCGCCGCCGCCGGAGAGGAGGGGGGGCCGCCGCCGGGGGCGGGAGGGGGACCGCCCAGCCCGCCACCGCCGCCAACGCCCAGCCGGGGCCGCCGCCGCCGCCCAGCCCGCCCCCGGCGCCACCACCCAGCCCGGCGCCGCCGGCACCGCGACAAGGGCAGGGGGGGGCAGGGGGCGGCGCGAACGCCGCCGCCGCCGCCGGAGAGGAGGGGGGCCGCCGCCGGGGGCGGCGGGAGGGGGGAACGGCCAGCGCGGCGCCCCCGCCAAACGCCCAGCCCGCCACCACCGCCAACGCCCCAGCCCGGCGCCGCCGCCGCACGCCCAGCCCCGCCCCCGCCGCCACCGCGACAACGGCAGGGGGCGGCGGGCGGCGGCGCGAACGCCGCAGCCGCCGCCGGAGAGGAAGGGGGCCGCCGCCGGGCGCGGCGGGAGGGGGGGCGGACGCAGGGCCCCGCCAGGCAGGCAGGCGGACCGGGGACGAGGGGGCGACCGCGCGGGGGGCCCAACAGACGCAGGGGAGCACGAGACGGGGAGGGGCGGCGGGCGAACACGCGCCCGCGAGGGGGGCGGAAGCGCGAACGAGGGGGCGGCAGGAGGAGCGGGGACCAACCGCGGGGGGGGGGCGGAGCCGCACCGACGAACGCACGGGGGGGGGGGGGGAGGGGGGGGGGGGCGCGACACGGGGGCACGGGCGGGAGGCCGCCCGGGCGGCGCGGCGGGGGCACAAGACGGGGGGGCGGCGAGCCGCCCGCGCGGGGGGGCAGCCGGGAGGAGGGGCGGGCGGGGCGGGGGGGGCAAGGGACGGCACCCGGAAGGCAGCGGGCGGCCGCGCGAGGGCCGCCGGCACCGCGGACGGACCGGCCGCCCCCCGGCCCGGGGCGGCCCGCGCCCCCCCGCAGGGGCAGGGGCGGCGGCCGCCGCGGCGGCGGCGGGGGACGCGGCAGGACGGCCGGGGGCGCGGCGCGCAGGGAGGCAGGCGCGCGACGCCCGCCGCCGGGGCGGCGGGCCGGAGGCAGCGCCGCCGCCGCCGCCACGGCCGGCACCCCGCGGGCGGCGCGCACGCCGCCGCCGCCGCCACCGGAGCGGCAGGGCGGCCGCGGCCGGGGGGCCGCGCGAGGGGCGGCGGCGCGCAGGCGCCAGGCAGGCAGGCGGACCCCGCCGGGGACGGGGCGACCGCGCGGGGGGCCCAACAGACGCAGGGGGAGCACGAGACGGGGAGGGGCGGCGGGCGAACACGCGCCCGCGAGGGGGGCGGAAGCGCGAACGAGGGGCGGCAGGAGGGGACCAACCGCGGGGGGGCGGAGCCGCACCGACGAACGCACGGGGGGGGGGGGGAGGGGGGGGGGCGCGACACGGGGGCACGGGCGGGAGGCCGCCCGGGCGGCGCGGCGGGGGCACAAGACGGGGGCGGCGAGCCGCCCGCGCGGGGGGGGCAGCCGGGAGGAGGGGCGGGCGGGGCGGGGGGGCGGCAAGGGACGGCACCCGGAAGGCAGCGGGCGGCCGCGCGAGGGCCGCCGGCACCGCGGACGGACCGGCCGCCCCCCGGCCCGGGCGGCCCGCGCCCCCCCGCAGGGGCAGGGGCGGCGGCCGCGGCGGCGGCGGGGACGCGGCAGGACGGCCGGGGGCGCGGCGCGCAGGGAGGGCAGGCGCGCGACGCCCGCCGCCGGGGCGGCGGGCCGGAGGCAGCGCCGCCGCCGCCGCCACGGCCGGCACCACCGCCGCGGCGGCGCGCACGCCGCCGCCGCCGCCACCGGAGGGGCAGGGCGGCCGCGGCCGGGGGGCCGCGCGAGGGGCGGCGGCGCGCAGGCGCCAGGCAGGCAGGCGGACCCCACCCGGGACGAGGCGGCGACCGCACGGGGGCCCAACAGACGCAGGGGAGCGCGAGACGGGGAGGGACGGCGGGCGAACACGCGCCCGCGAGGGGGCGGAAGCGCGAACGAGGGGGCGGCAGGAGGAGCGGGGACCAACCGCGGGGGGGGCGGAGCCGCACCGACGAACGCACGGGGGGGGGGGGCACGGACGGACCGGCCGCCCCCCAGCCCGGCACGGCCCGCCCCCCCGCAGGGGCAGGCGCGGCGGCAGCCGGCGGGGCAGACGCGCCCAAGGGGCCCGGCGCAGACGGGGGGCGGCCCCCGGGGGCCAGCGACCACCGCCCGCAGCGCGCCCGGGCAAGAAGAGCAGCCGCGCCCCGCGCAGCCCACGACGACGACCGGGCGGCGAGCGAACAGCAGCACCGACGGAGCAGGAACCCCGCGGAGAGCGCCCGCGACCACGGGGGAGGCCGCAGGGGCGCCGGGCACCAAAAGCCGGGGAGGCGAGCCAGAGGGGCGACGGGGAGCCGCAGGAGAAACCGGAGGCAGCCCGGCCAGGAGCGAAGGAAGGGGGGCGGGGGCGCCCGGAGCGCCCAGCCAGGCGAGGGCAACAACAAGGCGCGCCGGGGCGGGCGCAGGGCGAGGGCAAGGGGGGGGCCAGCAGCACCGAGGGGGCGGGAGGCGCGGAGGGGACCACGCGCGCCAAGCGGGGGAACGCGGCGGGCGACGGCCGGGGAAGCGCGCAGGGGGCCCCCAGGGGGCCCGCAGGAGGGCAAAGCAGCAGCGACGGGCCCCACCGGAGCCCGGGGGCGAGCAGCAGCGGGGCGCGGGCGGCCACCGCGGGCGCGGGGCGGGGCAGCACGGCAGGCGCCGGCGCCCAGAGCAGGAGCGGGGGGCGCACCCGGGACGGGACGGGGCAGCGCCGGCGGGAGGGGGGGGGCAGCGGCCCCCCCAGAGGCACCGGGCAGACGGGGCCCAGGCGGCGGGCCCAAAGGAGCAGAGGGGGCAGCCCGGCGGGCGCGGCGGAAGAAGAGAGGCGGGCGACGGGCCAGAGCGGGCGCCCGGGGGGGAAGGGGGCAGGCCGCCGGGGGGGGGAGAGGCACGCGAAGGGAGGCCCACCGGAGGGCGGGGGGGACCCGCCGGGGCCAGGCAGGAGGCCCGGGAGCCCAGGGGGAGCCCGCCGGGGGGGAGGGGGACCGCCGGGAGCGGGGGGGGCCGGGCGAGCGGGGGGAGCAGGAGACGGGAGCACGGCGGACGAGAGGGACGAGAGGGACGAGAGGGACGGGCGAACCGGGGGGCCGGCGGACGGGGAAGCGCAGCGGGGGCAGGCCGGGGGCGGGGGGGAAGGCCGCGGACCGCCGCGGGCCGCGGGGGGCCGGACGGGACCGGCGGGGGGACACAGCAGGGCAAAGGGGGGGGGACAGCGAGGCGTCGAGCACAGTAGCGGGCGCCGGGGAGGCGCGAGCGGGAGGGCAGAGGCGGGGGGGAGGCGCGAGGGCAGCAAGCGCCACGGGAGGGGGCAAGCGGACGCAGGAGAGAGGGACCGGGAGCCGGCCCGGGCCACCGGGCGGGGCAGGGGGCGGCAGCGGGGAGCGCAAGCGCAGGAGGACGCACGGGGAGAGAGCAGGAGAGTCGGGGCAGGACGGGGGGGGGGGGAAGGGAGAGGGGAGGAGGAAGGAGAGCAGAGCGGCACCGGGGCAGCGCCCAAGAGGAGAGAGGCGAAAGACCCGAGGAGGGCCCACACGGCCCGCCCCCGCCACCAACGCGCCGCCCGGCTCGGGGGGGCGGGGAGACGAGGAGAAGTACGGGGGGGGGACAGGGGAGCAGGGCCGGGGGAAGACAGAGAAGGAAAGAACGGGGACACCAACGGGCGGCGGAACCACCGGCACGGGGAGGGCACAAGGAGGGCCGGGGACCAGCAGGGACCGCAGTGCAGGCGGAGCGGGGAGGGCAGGCCGGGGAGCCGGGCCCGCGGCCCCGGCCGCGGCCCCGGCCCCGGCCGCCGCGGCCCCGGCCCCGCCCGCGGCCCCGGCCCCGGCCAGAGGAAGAGGAGCAGGACCAGGCGGAGGCAAAGGGGGCCGAAGGGCCGGGAGGGCAGCCGGCCGCGTGCCAAGCAGGGAGCAAACAGGGGGAAGCAAAGGGGGACAGAGGGCCAGCGAACAAGGGAAGAAGGCCAGGGAGGAGACCACGAGGAGCGAGAGGGGGCACGGAAGGAAGGAGAGCGGGGGCCGCACGGCCGGGGCGGGGGGGGGGAGAAGGAAGGAGGCAGGGGCGAGGGCAGGAACCGACAAGCCAAACGCGGGGGCGGCAGGCGGGAGCAGAGCAGGCCAGGACGGAAGGCAGCCGCACCGACCACCCGGAGGGCAGCGGACAAAGAAGGCCCAAGCGGCGCAAGGACACGCAGCACGCCCCGGGACAGAGCGGAGCAGGCCGCCGGGGGGACGGGGCCCAGGAGAGGGGCCGGGCGGGGCGCCCGGGAAGGAGAGGGAGCAGACCACAGACCGCCGCCAACCGCCGCCAACGCCGCCGGCAGGAAGGACCGCAAGGGAGGAGAAAGGGGGGGGGGAGCAGGCCGCGGGGAAGGCGGGGGGAAGAGGGGGGGAAAACGGACCAGGGCGCGGGGGGGAAGGCCCGCACAGCAACAGCAGCGGCGCCAGGAGAAGGGCCGGCGAGGGGACGCGCAGGAGGCGGGAACAGCGCAGGGGGAACCAGAAGGGAACCACCCCGCGGGGGCGGCGAGGGGAAAGAAGGGAGGGGAGGAGGGGGCAAACCGACGAGACCCACAGCAGGGGAGAAGCAAGGCGGGCAGGACGGACCAGCACCCGCCGGACCGGAAGGGGAAGGGGAACGCGACCGGAGACAAGAGCGCCAGGCAGGGGGAGAGGCGGCGGAGACCCGGGAAACAGCAGCGGCCGCGGGGCCGCCGGAGCGGAGGAGGACCGGCCGCACCAGCCCCAGCCCCGGGGCGGAAGGCCCAGCCCCAGCCCCGGGGGCGGAAGGCCCAGCCCCAGCCCCGGGGGCGGAAGGCCCAGCCCCAGCCCCGGGGCGGAAGGCCCAGCCCCAGCCCCAGGAGCGGAAGGCCCAGCCCCAGCCCCGGGGCGGAAGGCCCAGCCCCAGCCCCAGGAGCGGAAGGCCCAGCCCCAGCCCCAGGAGCGGAAGGCCCGGCCCCAGCCCCAGGAGCGGAAGGCCCAGCCCCAGCCCCAGGAGCGGAAGGCCCGGCCCCAGGGGCGGGGCGACCAGGAGCGGAAGGCCCGGCCCCAGGGGCGGGGCGACCAGGAGCGGAAGGCCCGGCCCCAGCCCCAGGAGCGGAAGGCCCGGCGCCCCAGGGCGGGCGCGGGGGGGCGCGACCGGGAGCCAGCGGGGCGGCCCGACCGGGGGGGGAAACGGCGGGGGGGAAGAGAGAAAGACGAGAGAGGGGGGGACGACGGAGGGGGGGGAGGGGGACAGGCGGGCGGACGGAGGCGAGGGGAGGGGGGCGGCGAAGCACCGGGAGGCAGGCGCGGGGGGGAGCGGCGGGAGGGCAGGGAGGCCAGGGGCGGCGGGGGGCGGAGGCGCGCGCGGGGGGGCGCGCGACGAGGGCGGGCGGCGACGGGGCGCGGGGCCGAGAGGCAAGGGACGCGGGCGGGGCGGGCCGGGGCGGGGGGGGGGAAGGACGCGGACGGAGGGCGGCGGGGGGGGCCGGGAGGAGCAGGGGGGGGCGGGGGCAAAGCCGCCGCGGGGGGCGGAGCGGGGAGGGCCCCCGGACCGGGGGCCCAACGGGCGCCGGGGGGAAAGGAGCAAGGGAGCGGGCGGGAGGGCGCCGGGGCGAGCGCGGCAGGGACGGCGGACGGGGGGCGCGGAAGAAAGGCAGGCACGGGCCCCGGGACGGCGCCAGGGCCGGACGGCCGGGCGAGGCCGCGGAAGCGGGGGACGGCGAGGAGGGGCGCGGGAGCGGGAAGCGGGAGCCGGGACGGGGGGCGGGGGGCGGGGAGGGCGGGGGGGCGGGGGCCCGGGGGGCGGGGCGGGGCGGGGACCGCGGGCAGGGCGCGCGGGGCGCGGCGGGCAGGGACACGAGGGAAGACGGGGGAGGGGCGCCGAAGCAAAGGCCGAGGCCGAGGCGGGCGCCGGGGCCGGGGCCGGGGCGGCGCGGCGGGCGGCGAGGGGGGGGAAGGCCCGGGAGGGAGGGGGGGGCGCCGGGGCGGGGGAGGGGAGACACAAGAGAGGGGACAGAGGCGGAGGCCGGGGAGCGGGACAGCGCGAAAAGCGGCCCGGAGAGGGGAGCGGGGCGCCGCGGCGGAGAGGGGGCGACGCAGGGGGCAGCAGAAAAAAGCCGGGAAGCACCCGAAACGCCGCGGCGGGGCCGCGGCGGCACAGCAGCAGCAGCAGCGGCGACGACGACGACGACGGCGGCGCGGCGGCCCGGCGGCGGCGGCGCCGGCGCCCCCACCACCAGCAGCGCCCCCAGGGCGGGCGCCGCCCCGACCAGCAGGAGGAGAGCCGGGGCAGCCGGCCGCGCGGCCGCCGGGAGCGCGACGCCCGCCGCCGGCACCGGGGACCGGGGCAGGGAGCCACCAGCAGGCGCGGCGCGGCCCGGGCCACCCGGCGGCGGCGGAGGCAGGGGCACGGCCGGGGGGAGGCCGGGCACCAGGAGGGGCACGGCGGCGGCAGCCCGGCGCGGGACCCACAAGGCGGGGCCAGGGGGCGCACCCCGCGGCGCAAGCGCCGCCGCCGCGGCCGCCGGGCGCCCCGGGAGGGGCGGGCGGCCAGGCAAGAGCGGGGGGGAGCAAAGACAACCAGGGCCCCAGGGCCAAGAAGAAAAGACACGCGCAGCCCGCGCAGGAGGAACAGCGAAGCACGCAGCGCCCCGGCCGGCGCGGCGGGCGGGAGGGGCGGGGACGACGCAACAGGCGAACGCCACGGCACCGCACCGGCAGCCGGCGGCACCCGGGGCGGCCACACGAGGACGCGCAGGGGCAAGGCCAGGGGAGCCACAGGCGGGCCGAGCAGGGAACGGAGCGGGGACGAGACAAGCGGCCAAGGCACAAGGGGGGCGAGCGCCACAGCAGGGCCACGAACGGCCGCCGGCAGGGCGGGCAGCAGCACGGGGCACAGCGGCGCCAAGAACGGCGCAACCAGGAGCCCAAACGGAAGCAGCGCCGGCCGGCCCGCCGCCCCGGCGGCAGCGCCGCGGGGGGCACGGACCACAGCCGGAACAGCGGGGCGGACGCGACAGCACGCGGGCCACCCGCCCCCAGCGCCACGGGCGAACGGCGCGCCGGACCACGCAGAACCGCAGCAAAGGCGCCCGCCGGCCAGGCGGGGGCCGGGGCGGCCACGAAGGCCGGCCCACGGCCAGGAGCCGGCGCGCCGGGAAAGGAAGCACAGAGGAGCCGCCGCACGGCAGGGGCAGCAGCGGGCGGAAACACAGCAAACGCACGCCCAGGCAGGGCGGCACAGGGCGCCGGAGCCCAGGCACAGGCGGACGCGGCAGAAGCGGCAGGCGCCGGACGCGGCACACAACAGGCCGCGGCCAGCAAGGCAGCAGGCGGACCCCCAGGCAGCGCGGACAGCGCCGACCCAAAAAGCGCACGAGCCGGCAACGCAACACCAAGCGCCGGCCAGGGCCGCGCCAGCAAGGCAGCGGGAACACGCGGCAAACCAGCCGGGGCCAGCGCGGGGGGAAGACGCACGCGGCGGCGGCGGCGGCGGGCGGCCGCGGGGGCGCCAACAGCGCCACCACAAGCGCGGGGGCCAGCGGGCGCCGCCGGCGGGCCGCCAGCAGGCGGCGGCGCAGCAACGGCAGCGGCCGCGGCGGCGGCGGGGGCAGCGGCAGGGGAGGCGGGGGGCGGGGGGCAGCAAGGGCGAGGAGGGGCAGGGGGGCGGCAGCGGGCGCGGCGCCCAGACCGCGGCGGCGCCCGGAGGCCCCAGCACCACCGGCGCCCAGGAGGGGCGCAGCAGAAGCACCAGCCCGGCGCCAGGGGGAAGAAGCGGCGGCCCGCAGCCAAACAACAGCGCCAACAGCAGCAGCGCCACCACCGCCAGGGCCGGGGCGGGGGAGAACAAGCCGGCGGACACCGGGCAGAGCAGGGCGAAGACCGGGGCAAGGAGCAAGGCCAGACGCCCAGGGGCCAGCAAGGCGAGAAGCGGCCGCAGAGGGGAAACGAACGAGAGCGGCCGCAGGCGGGGCCAGCACGACAGCAGCACCAGGAAACGCCGGAAGAACAGCAGAGAGGCGAAGCGGGGCGGAAGAGAGGAGGCAGGCAGGGAGCGGAGGGGCCGGAGGAGAAGGGGCCGCCGCCAGGGGCCACGGCACAAAGCGAACCGGAGCAGAACAGGCAAAGGGCGGGGGAACAGGAGGGGGAGAGGAACAGAAAAGCAGCGAGACGACAGGACGGGAGCGGCCCCGGAGGGGGCGGGGGGGGCCCCGGAGGGGCGGGGGGAAGAACAGGCGAGGACCACGGAAGAGCGCGGCGGAACAGCGGGGCGAAAAGAGGAGAGGGCGAAGGACGAGAAAGCGGGGGGCGGCACGGGGGCGGGAACAGGAGGAGGCGCACGGGAGCGGACAACGCAACCCAAAAGCGCGAAGCCAAAAGCGCGAAGCCGGGAGGGCCAGGGCCGGCACAACGAAAGGCGGAAGCGCAGGGGGCAACGGGGGGCAGGCCAGGCGCGCGAGGGACACGGAGGAGGAGCGCGGCGGGGCAGGCGGCACGCCGGACAGGGCGAGGCCCAGCGCGCGCAGAACCCAGGGGCAGGCGAGCCACACCAAGGCCAGCAAAGGCCGGACCGCCACCGGCGGCAGGACCGGGCCGGGCCGGCGCAGGAGGGGGAGGGAAGGCGCGGGGGGCGGCAAGGCGAGGAAGAGAGGCAGGGCGCGAAACGGGAGGGCGGCGCCAACCGGGACCGGCCACGGGACAGGCCCACGGGGCGACACGCGGAGGGGGCGGAACCACGGAGGGGGGCGCCACGGCGCCGCCGGGCGACGGAGCGGGACGCGCGACGCCAGCAGGCCAGGCGCAAAGAGCACGGCGCCAGAGAGCCACAGCGCACCCCAGCGGGGAGCGCGGGCGGCGGCGGCGGCGGCGGCGGCGGGGGACACCAGCGGAGGAGGAGAGGGGGGAGCCGCCAGGGCCGCCAGGACGACGGCAACGGGGACGCGGCGGGGGAGGACGACGGCGGCGGCACCGCCCGCGGCCGGGGCGGCCAGGGCAGCAGCAGCAGCGGAGCCGCCACCGGGAGCCGCCACGGCCACGAAAGCGGCAGCAAGCGCCGGGGGGGGGACGGGGGCGCCACCGCGGCCAAGGCCAGCGCCGGAGCGGGCGCCAGCGGGGCCACCAGCGGCGGGAAACAGGGCAAGGGACACAGCCAGAGACAAGACGGCAGCAGCGCAGGGAAGAGGAAGACAAAAGGCACAAAAGAACAGCGGGGGGGCCACGACGACGGAGACAAAGGGCAGGGCGAGCCACGCACGACGCGCGACGCGCGACGCGCGCGCGCCCGACGCGGGACGGGGACGCACCAGGCCCGGAGCGGCGGCCGGAGGCGGGGCCGCAAGGGCGGCCGCCCGCAGGGCCGCGAAGCGCGCGGGGGCGCCGACAAGGAAGACAGGAGCGGAGAACGGGGAGGGGCCGCCGGGGGCGAAACACAGGGGCACGGGGGGGAGAAGCCAAAGGGGGGGGGAAGCCAAAAGAGGGGGCAGCGACGCGGGGAGACGGCCAGGGGGCAAGCAGGGCGGGGGGGGGGGACAGACGGGGGGCGGGGGGGCAGACCCGGCGGGCGACAGGGAGGAACGACGCAGGGCAAGCGAGGGGGGCCGGGGGGAGGCGGGGGGGGCAGGGCCGGGAAACAGCGGGGGAGGGAGGGACACAGCGGGGGAGGGCGCAGCACCGGCCGCAAGAAGACACGGCGACACGGGCGAGGACACGGACCAGAAGCAGGCACGGGGAAGCCAGCAAGGGAGGGCAGAGGGCGGGGAAACCCCAGACGCGGCAGCGCCGCGAGGGGCGCCAGCAGGGGCGGGCCGGCGACCACAAAGGCCGGCGAGAGGGAGGGACGGCCGGGGGGAAGGGGGGAGAGAGCGGGGACAGACACAGGCGGAAAGACACAGGAACGAACACGCCCCCCCCCCCACCCCCAAAAAACCCAACCCGGGGACGGCGCAAGGGGCACGGACCGGCAGGGGGGGCAGCCGGGCAAGGCCCGGACAAGGACGGCGGGAAGGGAGAAGGGGGGGCCGGCGGGGGGCAGCGCAGCCCCGCCCAGAAGGAGGACACAGGCGGGACCCCCAACAGCCGGGAGCAAGCCCCGGCAGGGAAGAACAACAAGGCCGGACAGGGAAGAACAAGACAAGACAGCAGGCGCGAGCGAAGGCGGGCGCGAAGGAGGCGCCAAAGGAAGGAGAGAGCGGACCGGCCGCACAGCCGCCCAGACAAGCGGGGGGGCCGGGGAAGCGGGAGGCAGGGGGCGCAAGGGGGCGGCGGGCAGGACGCAGCGGAGAGACGAGGGAAAGGGGCAAGGACGCGCGAAGCCGGCGGCACCGGGGGGGCGGCGACCGCCCAGCCAACAGGCAGGACGCCAGACAGGGCGGCGGCCGGAAGGAACGGCCGACACACAGAAAAGGGGCAAACCCGGCGAGGGAGAGAGGAACGGCACGCCCCGGCCGAGCCCCGCCCGAGCCCCGCCCGAGAAGCAAACCCCGCGCGGCACAGCCGACCGGCCGAGACCGGCGCCAAGGGCAGCCAGCAAAGGAGGGGGACGGAGGAACGCGGCGGAAGACACCAAGACAGAGAAGAGAAGGGCCAGAGAAGCGGCGGGAAGACAGCCAGACGCGCCAGCAGGGCCCGCCCCACCGCGGCAGGGCCGCGGCAAGGAAGAAGGGGACGGAGGGCAAGGGGAGCGGAGGACAGGGAAACGGAGCAAGACGGCGGGCAAGCAGGGGAAAGGCGGACCGAGCACGAAGGCAAGAGAGGGCCCACCAGCAGCACGGCGCGAGCAGCCGGCGCGGGAGGGGGAGGGAGAGAGGGAAGCCGAGGCGGGGCCGGAGGCGGAGGCGGAGGCGGAGGCGGAGCCGGAGCCGGAGCCGGAGCCGGGGGCGGCGGGGGCGCCAGCCGCGGGGGGGCGCGCCACCGACCAGCGAGCAAGGCGGCCGCAAAGGCGGCGAAGAAGGGGAACACGAAGGGAGAGAGGGGCAAGGCGCGGCGGAGCGGGGGCGGGGAGGGCCAAACAGGCACCGCACAGCGGGGGGCGCGCGGCGGGACGGGGGACACGGGCAGCAACGCGCAGAGGCCCGAGGCGAGGCGGGAGCCGGGCCGGCGGGGAAGGAAGGACGGGGGGGGAGCGCGCGCACAGAGGGGGCGCGGAGGCCGGGGGGAGGGGAGGGAAACCGGACGCCGAAAGGCGAGGCAGACCGGCAGCGCGCGCAGGAGGACAGGGGGGCAGACGGGAACAAAAGCGCGGACACCGAGAGAGGAGACGCGCAGGACGCAGGGCAAGGAAGGCGCAGGGCAAGACGCACCGGACCGGCCGACGAGCGCCACCAGGCCACGACAGGGGCAACCGAACAAACGGAGAGGACGACGAGGGGGAACAAAGGCAAGAGGGGGAGCGGAGGCACGGACAGCACGCGAGACAGACACCGACACACACAGACACACACACACACGAACAGAGAAACGCAGGCGAGGCGGGAACACGACGGCGGGGCGCCGGAGCACAGCGGGAACGGGGCAACGGAGCGAAGCAGGAACGGGGCGCCAGAGCAAAGCAGGGACGGGACAGGAGCGAAGAAGGAACCGGGCGCCGGAGCGCAGGGAGGGGGGGCGGGGGGCGGGGGGAGAAACACGGAAGCGGGACAGGGGGGGCCAAGGCAGGGGAGGGGGACGAGGAGGAGCAGAGCGAGGGACGGCCCGGGAGCCAGAGAACAAGCCCAGAGGGGACAGCCCGGGCGGGGGCAGCCCAACCAAACAGGGGGGAACGCCGAAGACACCGCAAAGCAAGGCGAGCGCGCGCGCAAGCGGAGGCGAGGGCAGGGGGACGAGGCACGCAGGCAAGCGGGGACAGCAGACGGGGGCCCCCGGCGCAGAGCCCGCGGCGGCCCACGGACGGACCCGGCGCCAGACCACGCCCACGCGGGCGCGCCGAGAGCGCGGCCCCCCCGGGGCGCCCCGGGGCCGCCCCCGCAGCCCCGCGGAGGCGCGCAGCGGCAGGCCAGGGCCAGGCCGGAGCACGGGCCGGGGCGGGCCCCGCAGCACGAGCGGCCGCGGAAGCAGACGCGGCACCCAGAGCCGCCGCCGCAGCCGGCGCGCCAGCCCAAGCGGGGGGCACGGGCGAAGAGCCAGCACCGGGCAGGGGCCCAGCCGCCACAAGGACGGCGCCGCGGGCCAGGGCCGCCGCCCCAGCCGGCGCGCCAGCCCAAGCGGGGGGCGCGGGCGAAGAGCCAGCACCGGGCAGGGGCCCAGCCGCCACAAGGACGGCGCCGCGGGCCAGGGCCGCCGCCCCAGCCGGCGCGCCAGCCCAAGCGGGGGGCGCGGGCGAAGAGCCAGCACCGGGCAGGGGCCCAGCCGCCACAAGGACGGCGCCGCGGGCCAGGGCCGCAGAGGCCGAGCCAGAGGCCGAGCCAGAGGCCGAGCGAGAGGCGGAGCGAGAGGCGGAGCCAGAGCGAGAGCGGACGGCAGCGCCCGCAGCAGCAGGGGGGCAGGCAGGGCGGAGACCGCAGGGGGGGCCCGCAACCCCGCGGGCGGCGGGGGGCGCGGCGGCGGCCGGGGGCGCGCCGCCCGCCGCCACCCCGCCAGGCGCGGCACGGCCGCCGGGGCGACCAGGCGAGCCGGGCCCGGGACAGAGGGGGACGCCCACACGCGAAGAGAGGGGCCCAGGGCGGGCGCAGGGGCGGGAAGGGGCGCCACGGGCGCGGCAACGGCAGCAACGACCGGCGGGGAGGGGGCGGGGGCGGAGAGAGGCCGGAACGGCGGCGCGGGGAAGGGAGGCCAGGGCGCGGGGGGCGGGGCGGGAGCCGCGGCCAGACGCCAGCCACAGGGAGGGAGGGGGGGCGAAAGGCGGCCCGGGACGGGACAAGAACACAAAGGGGGGGGCCGCCCCCGCAGCAGGGCCGGACCGCAGGAGGACAGGCCGGGCAGACGGAGGGACGCAGCCGGCGAGGAGGAAAGGGCCGCGAAGAGGCCAGAGCGGAGGGGGCGCGGCGGAAACCGGACAGGCGGGGGAGGGAAGAACGCCACCGCCAGCAAACGCGGCGGGCCGGACACCGCCGACCCGCCAAGAGGCCGGAGGGGGGGCCCCGGCAGCCCCGCCGAGGGCAGCCCGCGAAGGGGCAGGCGGCCGGACCAGGCACCGGGAGCGGGCGGAGGCAGCGGAGGCGGAGGGGCGGCACGGAGCAGCCAGAGAGGGACGCCGGGAGCAGCGCCGCCAGCAGGAGCACGGCCGGGGGGACGCAAGAGGGCCCCCGGCGGCCAAAGCACAGAACAGCGCCGGGGGGCCCGCGGGCGCAGCACCAAGGCGAAGGCCAGAACCGGGCGAGGGGGGGCAGCGGGGCCACGGCCGCGGGCAGCGGCGGGGCAGCGGGGGGCGGGGCGGGAGCGGGGGAGCCCCGACGCAGCGGACGCGCCAGCCGCAGCAGCCAGGCAAGGACCGGCGGGCAGAAAGCCACCGAGGAAGGGAACAGGGGGACAGAGGGGGGAGGGCAACAGGGGGAGGGGCGGGAGCGAGGGGCGGGGCGGCAGGGAGAGCGGAGCGAGCGGGGGGGGGGGGGGGGCGGAGGGCACACACACACACACACACACACACACACACACACACACACACACACACACACACACACACACACACACACACACACACACACACACACACACACACACACACCACACACACACACACACACACACACACACACGCGCAGACAAGGGGGAACCACCCACCGCGGCGGCGGCGGCGGCGAGGGGGCCCACGGCCAGGGCCGCCAGGGAGCGAACAACGCGGAGAAGCCGCCCAAACGCCGGCAGGGGAGGCAGCAGAGGGCGGCGGCACACACGGAAGGCCACGGAGCGCGGGAGCAGGACCGGGAGGGGGGGGGAGGGGCCAGGGGGGGGAGAGGGAGCAGGGGGGGGGGGAAGGGGGAGACGGGCAGGGGACAGCCAGGCAAGGGCGCCCAGGCAAGGCCGCCGGGGCCCACCGGGCCCGCCACGGAAACCCAGACCCCCACCCGCGAGCCACGACCCACCGGGGGGCGGAACAAGCGCAGGGACAGGGAGGGCAGAGGGGGCCCCGCAAACACGGAGCAGGAGCCCAGGAAGGGAGACAACGGGGCGGCGAGGCGGGGGGACGGAGAAGGGGACACACCAGAGCGGCCACCCGCCGAGAAGGGGAAGGGCGGCGGGCACCAGAGCGGGAAGGCGGCCAACGCGGCGCGGAGGGGAACACAGGGGGGAAGCGGCGGGAGGAGGGGAAGCAGCCCAGACCGGGGGGCGGCAGCGCCGCGGCACGCCAAAGGGACAGGGGCAGGGGGGGGGAGCACGGGAGCGAGGGGGGAAAACCACCAGCGAGGGGCGGGGACGGGAGGGGAGAGGCCCAGGCCAGCAGCCGCGGGGGGGGCGGCGGGGGCAGCGGGGCCAGGGAAGCGGGGGGGGCGGCGGGGCGGAGCGGGGGGCGGGGCGGGGCGGGGCAGGGGGGGCGGGACGCGGCAGGGCGGCGGGGCGGGGGGGGCGGGGCGGGGCGACGGAGCGGGACGGGGCGGGGGGGGGGGGGCCAACGGGGGAGCCAGGGAAGCGCCGGGACGCCGCGGCGGGGAGGCACGGGCAGCAGCGGAACCAGGCGCAGCGGGGCCAGCCGGCGGCGCGCCACCAGGACGACGGGCGGCAACCACGCCCGCAACGGCAAAGGGGCGGCAAGGGGGGCAGGGGGGAAGGAGGCAAGACGGGGGCGGCGGGGGGCACGGGGAAGACGCGACGCGGGGGCGGCGGCGGCGGCAAGGGGACGGGAGGGGACAGCGCGGCGGCCGGCCAGGGGGGCACGCCGGGCCAGGCGGAGCGGACGCAGAACCGCGGCGACGGAGACGAAGCGGGGAGAGGACCGCACGGCCGGGGACAGAGCGGAGCAGCGAGCCAGCGGGACAGCGAGGGCCGGCGGGGAACAGCCCCGAGCGGCGGAAGGGGCCCAGGAGCAGGGGAGCAGAAAGACGGGCGCGCGGGACGGGGGAGGCGGGGGCAAGACGGGCCGGGAGGGACGGGGCCGAGAGGCCGGCGCCAGAGGACCGGAGCCGCGCCGCGACGGGGGCGACGAGGAGGAAGGGGGGGGGGGCGCCAGAGCGGGGCCCGGACCAGGGGAAGGGGGAAACGGCCAGGGAGGGGAGGGGGGGCGGCGAGGGGGACAGGCCAGGCGGCCCAGGGGGGGACCGGGGAGGGGCAGAGGGGGGGGGAGCGGACGGAAGAGGACGCAAGGACGGAAGACGAGGACGCGGCGCCACAAGGCAAGGGAAGACGACCGGGACAAGCAAAGGGAACCGCGACAACAACAACGACGGCGAACGCACGCACAAAACACACAAAAAGGGCGCGGGGGGCGGACAGGAGGCGGCAGGGGCGAGGGAGGCCGCCGGGGCGCGGGCCCCGGCAGAGGCAAGCCGGAGCCCAGGAGGCCGGAAGGCGGAGGCCGGGGGCCCAGAAGGCGAACAGCAGGGGCCGGAGGAACAGAGAGAACAGGAAGGCAGGCGGCAGGAGGAAAGCGGGGCGGAAGCAGGAAACAGGACCGACAGCAGGGAGGAAAGGCACCGGGCACAGGGCGAGGGGGCCAAGGAGCGGGCCCAGGGGCCAGGGGGCGAGGGACGAAGGGCCACACACCGGCAGGCGAGCAGCACGGACCGGGGAGGCAGGGGGGAGGGCGGGGCCGGCGGGAAAGCAGCAGAGGCCAGAGGCACACGCAGAAACCGCGGCCGGGAGGCAAGGGGGGGGAAGCGGGGGGGCAGGCCGCCGGGGCCGGACGCGCGGGGAGCAAGACGGGCCGACGGCAGGAGGGCGAAGCAAGCGAAGGACCGGCGCGGCGCGCACACAGAGCGGCCGGCCCGGCGGAGGAGGACGGCCGCGGCGGGCGAGGCGGCAGCGAGAGGAGGGGGGCGGGCGAGGAACCGGAGGGGGAGGGACGCGGGGGCCGGGGGGGAGAGGAGGGACCGCAGCGACAGGCAAGGGAGCCAGGGAACCCAACACAGGGCCCAGGACCGGGAGCGAGGAGCGGGGCCGAGCGGCAGAACCGACACAGGCGGGGACCCAGAGCGCAAAGCGCGGGCAGGGCCAGGGGGGGGGCCGAAGGGGGGCAGGGCGCGGCGGGGGGGCCGCGAGAGCCGAGAAGGAGGCGCGGGCCGAGCAGGCGAGGCACAGGGCACGGGGGGGAACGAGGGGGCACCAGCGGGCCGGGGAGAACGGCGACGAGGGCAAGCGGAGGAACGGGGGCGGCGGGACGGGGGGCCGCCGGGCCCGACAGGGCAAACGGGGGGCAGGACCAGGCAGGGCCGACGCGGAAGCGCAGGAGCCGGGGCGCAGACGACGGAAAAGAAGGGCGGGAAGGGCAACAGGGAGGCCCAGGGCCGAGGCGGGCGGGCACAGAGGACGGCGAGGAACGCCCAGCGACGACGGGGAGGAAGGGCCACGGCAGGGACCGCGAAACGAGGGGGACCGAGAAAGCGGCAGGGCCCAGGACAGAAAGGCAGCAAAGGGAAGGCAAGAGGGGCGGGGGGCCAGGGAGGAGAAGGACAGAGGGGGGACGAGGACAAAGGACGGAGGAGGACAGGGAAGCAAAGGGGGGGCAAAGCCGGGGCCCGGGCGGGGGGAGGGAGAAACGCCCGAACGCAGAGAACGGGGGGGAGAACGAGGGGGACGGGAGGCAACGGGAAAGCAGCCGACGGGGCGCAGGGAAGAGAGCAGAGGGGCGGCGGAGCAGACGGGGGACGACGACACAGGGGGCGCCGGGACACGGGGGCGAGGCCCAAACGGGGAAGGGCCCCAAGGCGGGCGAGAGGCGGAGGCCGGGAGGCGAACCGCGGCCCGGCCGCGACCCGGAAGCCGGGGCGGCAGCGAAACGGGCGGGCAACACGAGGGGGAGCCAGACGGGGGAAAAGGAGGACGGGCAGCGAGCGGACGGGAGGGCGAGCGCGCGCGCGGAGCCACGCGGCAGGGGGGGAAGGGGGGGCAAGCCAGGGACGGGGGCGGGAAGCAAGGGGCGGAGGGAGGGGCACGGACACGAAGCCAGGGGCAGGCAAAAGAACGGACCGAGGCAGGGGGCAGAGGGGGGAAGGCAAGGGGGCGACAGGGGGGGGCGGGGAGGGGGGGGCGGGGAGGGGGGGGCGGGGAGGGGGGGCGGGGGAGGGGGGCGGGGAGGGGGGCGGGGAGGGGGGCGGGGAGGGGAGAACGGGAGGGGGAGGGGGACCGCGACCGGGCCAGGCAGCGAGGCGAGGCAACCGCCAGACGGCGCCAGAGCCACCGGGAAGCAGCCCAGGAGCAGAGGAGGGACAGAGCCGACAAGAGAAGGGAGGGGACCGGCCCGCGGAGGGAAGAAGAGGCCAAGGCGGCGGGCCAAGCGACGCAGGGGGCCGAGGGACAGCGACGGGCGGGGGGCGGCAGGGGACGGCGGGCGGCACCGGGCAGAAGCGGGGCGAACGGACGGGCACACCAGCCGGGCCGGGCAGGAGCGGAGGAAGAAGGGCGGGCGGGAGCAGCGCAACGCACAGGCGGGCCGGCGGAACAGAGGCAGGGGGGGGGCCAAGAGAGCGGAGGACCGCGGGACAAGGCCGGGCGCAAGCAGCCCAACAGCAAGGCGGGCCGGGGGAGGCAGCGAGCAAAGGCCCCGGGCGAGGGGGACACGGGGGCAGCAAAGGGGGAGGCGAGGGACACGGGCCCGGGGGAGAGCCCGGCAGGCCAGGGGAGGGCGGCAGCCCCGGGGAAGAGGCAGCAGCGGGCAACGGGACGCCGGAAGGCACGGGAGGCCGGGGGGGCCGGAAGGAGGGAGGGCACAAAGCGGGACGGCCCGAGCAAGGGGAGGACAGCGACGGGGACGGGGGCGGGAAGGCAGAGGCCCGGCGCGGGGGGGGGACGGGACAGGCCAGAGCCGGACCAGCCAGGCGAAGGCAAGCAGGAGGCCGGGCGGCACCCCAAGAAGGCGAAGAAGGGGCCACAGGAGGGGGGGGGAGGGGGGAGAGGGAGGGAAGGAGGGGCGCGAGGCGGCCACGCGGCAGCACCCAAGGCCGGGCGGACACAGAAGGGGGACGCAGGGCGAGGGCGGACACACCGGAACGGGGCCGAGGAAGGAAGGGGAGCCACAGGCCGAAGACACACAGGAACGACAGGGACAGCGGCGGGAGCGGGCAAGGGGGCGGGACACGGAACCGAGGCCGACGACGGGACGAGGGGAAGAGGCGGGCGGCAGGCCACAGCGGAGGAGGCCGCGGCCGGGGACGGCGAACACCGCAGGGGCGGGGGACAGACAAGGGGAGGGGAAGCCAGGCCGGCCGGGGCCGCGGAGCACGGGGAGCAAGGAAGGGCGGCAACGGGGGGCAGGCAAACAAGGCCAGAGAAAGGAGCAGGGGGAGCGCAGAAGGCCGGCAGGCGGGGGCAGGCAGCGGGGCCCGCCGGGAGCCCGGCCGGCGGGCGGCCACCGAGCCCCGGAAGGGGGGCCACAGGCGCCAACAACAGCACCACAGCGGCGGCGGAGAAAGGGGGGGGACGGGAGAAGAGGGAGGGGGGCCAGAGGGGCGGAGACAGGCGACGCGGCCAGACACAACCACGGGCGCAGGGAACAACGCGAGGGGGCAGAAGCCAGGAAGAAGAACAGAGGAGACGAGGAGCCGGGAGGGGCCAACAAGAGAGGGGGAGGAGACGAGGCGAGGGGGGAAAGCAGGAGGAGGAGGGGGCCAGCGGGACAGGGGCCGAGCGACCGGCAGCGCACGAGCCCGGGCGAGGGCGGACACAGAGGAGGGGCCAGGGCCAGCGGAGGAAGCGGGGAGGGAGGGAGCGGGCCGGAAGGAGGACAGAGGGGGACCGACCCCACCCCCGCCAACAGCAAGCGCGACCCGCGGGCCACCCCCGGCACCCGCGGCCCCCCCCCGAGGGCACGGAGAGGGCGACGGCGACGGGCGCGAGGGGCGAGACAGGGGAAGGCCAGCCAACAGAGGGGAGGAGGAGGGCCCCCCCGAGGGGACCGCCCGAGGCCCGCCAGGACGCCCGCGACCCGCCGAGGCCAGCGCCGAGCCGGCACCCCCCCCCCCCCCGGGGCCGCCCCGCCCGGCGACCCGCGCCCACGCGCCACGCCGCGACCACCCCCCGGCAGAGGGCCGACGGCCCCCGGCCAGACGGCCCCACCGCCCAGCCCGCCGGCCGCCCGGCCAGCGGCCAGCCACGCGCGCCACCACCCGCGCCCAGCACCCGCCCGGCCCCCGCGACCACCCCCACCCCAGCCGCCGCCGGCCAGCCCGCCGCCGCCACCAGCGCCAGAGAAAAGGGCGGGGGACGGGAGAAGAGGGAGGGGGGGCCAGAGGGGCGGAGACAGGCGACGAGGCCGGACAGAACCACGGGCACAGGGAACAACGCGAGGGGCAGAAGCCAGGAAGAAGACCAGAGGAGACGAGGAGCCGGGAGGGGCCAACAAGAGAGGGGGAGGAGACGAGGCGAGGGGGGAAAGCAGGAGGAGGGAGGGGGGCCAGCGGGACAGGGGCCGAGCGACCGGCAGCGCACGAGCCCGGGCGAGGGCGGACACAGAGGAGGGGCCAGGGCCAGCGGAGGAAGCGGGGAGGGGAGGGAGCGGGCCGGAAGGAGGACAGAGGGGGACCGACCCCACACGGCGAACGGCCAACAGCAAGCGCGACCCGCGGGCCACCCCCCGGCACCCGCGCCCCCCCCCGAGGGCACGGAGAGGGCGACGGCGACAAGGAGGGGGGGGGGGGGAGCAACGGCACCCGGGCCGACGCCCCGCGACCACGCAGCCGCCCGGCAGCGCCCGGCCCGGCGGCACCGGGGCACGGGGGGCGGGGGGGAGGCACCGGAACGGAGGCGGGGAAGCGGGGACGGCAGCCGGAGGACCAGGGGCAACCGCGCCGAGCCAGGGACCACCGGCGGCGCGACGGGGCAGAACGACGGGAGAACGCAGGGCAGCAGCGGGGGGGCGAGCGGGGCGGGGGGGCCGGCGACGGGGCCCACCGGCGCCGCCACCGCCAGGACCGCCCCCGCCACCACCGCCGGCCCCGCCGGCACCGAGCACACCGCCACCGCCGCCGCGGCCCCCGCCGCCACCGCCAGGACGGCCCCCGCCCCACCGCCAGCCCGGCCACCCCCGCGACCACCACCGGCCCCGCCGCCGCCGGGCACACCGCGGCCGCCGCCGCCACCTGCCCGCCACCACCGCCACCACCGCCACCGCCACAGGGCGGACGCCGGGGGGGAGGCGGGGGGCGCGCCGACCAGGGCACGCGGAGGAGCGGACCGGGCACGGAACGGCGCACAACGACGCCGGACGGACGCCGGACGGGCACGCGGGCCAGGGCACGCGGACGGGGCCGCAGACCCGGGCAAGGAACGGCACGACACACGGGCAAGGGCACCGCGGGACGGACCGGCGCCCCAGCCCGGCGCCGCCACCCGCCAGGCGCAGGCCGCAGCCCAGGCCCCCGCCCCAGCCGCAGACAAGGCCGCCGCCGCGACCCCCGCCAACCCCGACCCCGACGGCGACCCGGCCCCCGGGCGCGCCGAGGGCGGGGGGCCCGGGGCGGCCGGGCGGGGAACACGGCCAGGCAGCAGACGCGGGGCAAGGCCGGGCGCGCGAGCCGGGCGACAACGGGCGACGCCGGCGGGGGGCGAGCGGGGCGGGGGGCCGGCGACGGGGCCACCGGCGCCGCCACCGCCAGGACCGCCCCCGCCACCACCGCCGGCCCCGCCGGCACCGAGCACACCGCCACCGCCGCCGCGGCCCCCGCCGCCACCGCCGCCGCGGCCCCCGCCGCCACCGCCAGGACGGCCCCCACCACCACGGCCAGCCCGGCCACCCCCGCGACCACCGCCGGCCCCGCCGCCGCCGGGCACACCGCGGCCGCCGCCGCCACCGGCGCCGCCACCACCGCCACCGCCGCCACCGCCACAGGGGCGGGACGCCGGGGGGGGAGGCGGGGGGGCAGCGACCGACCAGGGCACGCGGAGGAGCGGACCGGGCACGAACGGCGCACAACGACGCCGGACGGACGCCGGACGGGCACGCGGGCCAGGGCAGCGCGGGACGGGGCCGCAGACCCGGGCAAGGAACGGCACGACACACGGGCAAGGGCACCGCTGGACGGACCGGGCGCCCCAGCCCGGCGCCGCCACCCGCCAGGCGCAGGCCGCAGCCCAGGCCCCCGCCCCAGCCGCAGACAAGCCGCCGCCGCGACCCCCGCCAACCCCGACCCCGACGGCGACCCGGCCCCCGGGCGCGCCGAGGGGCGGGGGGCCCAGGGCGGCCGCCGGCCGGGGCCAGGACACCACAGCCACAGGGGCCAGGGCAAAGCGGGCGGAACGGGAGGGAGGGCGGCAAGGCGGGAGGGAACGAGAGAGAGAGGGGCGGGGGCGCGGGGGGGGGCGGACGGCAGCGGAGACCGGCGACGCCGGACACGGGGGCAGGGAACCACGCGAGGGGCAGAGGACAAGAAAGGGGCCAGAGAAGACGAGGAGACGGAGGGCCACCAAGAGAGGCGAGGGGGCAGCAAGGGCGCGGGCGGGGCGGAGGCGGAAAGCGGGCGCGAAAAGCGAGCGAGCAGGGGGAGCGGCGGCGGGGAAAAGGAAACGAGGCAAACGAAGCGCGGGGGAGGGAGAGGGCCAGGGGCGGGCGGGAGCGCAAAGGGCCGCCGAGGCGAGGGGCGGACGGGCGAAGGCGGGAAGGCAGCGCGGCCCGAGAAGGCGAGCCCCAAGAAGCGGGACGAAAGGAGAGGGGAAAAGACAACGCCGGAGGGGCAGGAGGGCGGGGCCCAAGGCGAGACAAAGGGGGACGCGGCCAGGACGGGAACGGGCCGGCGGGGGCGGGGCGGGAGACAGGCAGGGGACCGAGCGGAGGGGGGCAACAAGAAGGAGCGCGGAAGCGGGCAGGGCCGGCCGGCAGAGGGGGGGCAGGAGGGAGGGCGACCAGGAGCGGAAGAACAGGGAGAGCGACACGGAAAAAGACAAGGGAGCCAACGCACAAGGGGGGCGGGGAGCCAGGGGGCGAGGAAAGGGGCGGCCGGGGGGAGGCGGCGGGCCCAAGAAGCCCGGGGCAAAGAAGCGGCAGGGAGGGGGGGCAAAACGCGAAGGGGAGGGAGGAGGGAAGGAGGGGAGGGGGCGACGGGGCCGGGCAGGAGCGAGAGAAGAAGCGGACGGCAGAAGGCGCCAGCGAACGCGCCAGCAGGGGGAGGGCCGGGCGGCCGCGAAGGGGGAGCCCAAACACGGCGAGGGCACGGCCACCACGGGCCGCCAGGAGCGGGGGGCACCAGAGGCCGCGGAAACCGCAAGCAGGCAGCCCGGGCCAGCAGAGGGGGGAGCGACCACACAGGGCCCAGCAAAAACAGGGGACGGCGGGGCAGGGAGGGGAGCAGGGGGAGGGCGACAGGCCGCGCGGAGGGGGAGGAGGGGGGCGGGGCCCAAGGGGCAGGGCAGGGGACGGGGGCGCGCACGGGCGCAACCAGACAAGGAGGCCGCGGGCGCCCCGCGCGGCGCACGCCGGCGGACAGGAGGCAGGGGGCGGGGCGGCGACAAGGGCAGCGCCACCGGGGGCGACGGCCGGGGAGGGGGCGAAGGAAGGGGGGCGAGGCAGACCAAGGGGAGGAGGGGGGCGGGGGCCCAGGGGCAGGAGGGGCGGGGCCGGCAGGGGGCAGCGAGGCGCCCGCCCAACCCAGGGAGGCGAGGCGCCCGGGGGGAGGCGACGACAGCGGGGGGCAGCGCGGCCGGCGGCAACACGGGGGAGGGCAGGGACGCCGGCGGCAGCACGGGGGACGGCAGCGCCGCGGGGGGCAGCACGGGGGACGGCAGGGCGGCCGGAGGGAGGGCAGCGGGCGGCAGGGCGGCCGGAGGGACGGCAGCGGGCGGCAGCAGCCGACGAAAGCAGACCAAGCAGGGGGAAAGGAGGGCGGCGAAGCAAAGAGGAGAAAGGAGGGAGGCGCCAGGCCAGACAGGGGCAGCAGCGACCAGGGAAGGGCGGGACCCCGGCGACGCGGACGGGACCCCGAGCGGCAGAGACACCCCGGGCGGCACCAACCCGCGGCGGCGCAGCGCCCGCCCAACGGGACACGAACCCGGGCAAACAGGCGGCGGCGACGGGCGGGACCGCGGAAACAAGCCAAGGCCCGGCAACGACGACAGGCCAGGAGGGCGGCGAGGGGAGCGAGGGGACAGGGCAGGCGGCGGAGGGAACGCCGGCGACCCCGGCGACGCGGACGGGACCCCGAGCGGCAGAGACACCCCGGGCGGCACCAACCCGCGGCGGCGCAGCGCCCGCCCAACGGGACACGAACCCGGGCAAACAGGCGGCGGCGACGGGCGGGACCGCGGAAACAAGCCAAGGCCCGGCAACGACGACAGGCCAGGAGGGCGGCGAGGGGAGCGAGGGGGACAGGGCAGGCGGCGGAGGGAACGCCGGCGACCCCGGCGACGCGGACGGGACCCCGAGCGGCAGAGACACCCCGGGCGGCACCAACCCGCGGCGGCGCAGCGCCCGCCCAACGGGACACGAACCCGGGCAAACAGGCGGCGGCGACGGGCGGGACCGCGGAAACAAGCCAAGGCCCGGCAACGACGACAGGCCGGGAGGGCGGCGAGGGGAGCGAGGGGACAGGGCAGGCGGCGGAGGGAACGCCGGCGACCCCGGCGACGCGGACGGGACCCCGAGCGGCAGAGACACCCCGGGCGGCACCAACCCGCGGCGGCGCAGCGCCCGCCCAACGGGACACGAACCCGGGCAAACAGGCGGCGGCGACGGGCGGGACCGCGGAAACAAGCCAAGGCCCGGCAACGACGACAGGCCGGGAGGGCGGCGAGGGAAGCGGGGGCAGGGGCCACCGGGGGGGGGGCCGGCCGGGGAAGGCGGGCGGGAGCGGAGCAGCAGGGGGGGGCGGGGCGCAAGGGCGGCAGCGGCGCAGAAGGGCGCGGGGGCCCGGGGCGGCGGAGGCGCCCGCCCAACCCAGGGGAGCGCGGCGCGCGCCCAACCCAGGGAGGCGAGGCGACCGGGGGGAGGCGACGACAGCGGGGGGCAGCGCGGCCGGCGGCAACACGGGGGACGGCAGCGCCGCGGGGGGCAGCACGGGGGACGGCAGGGCGGCCGGAGGGAGGGCAGCGGGCGGCAGCGCGGCCGGAGGGACGGCAGCGGGCGGCAGCGCGGCAGGCGGCAACACGGGGGACGAGAGCGCGGCCAGAGGGAGGGCAGCGGGGGGCAGGGCGCCCAGCGGCAGCACGGGGGACGGCAGCGCCGCGGGAGACAGCACGGGGGGCGGCAGCGCGGCCGGAGGGAGGGCAGCGGGCGGCGGGGCGGCGGGAGGGAGGGCAGCGGGCGGCAGCGCGGCCGGAGGGAGGGCAGCGGGCGGCAGGGCGGCCGGAGGGAGGGCAGCGGGCGGCGGGGCGGGAGGGAGGGCAGCGGGCGGCAGCGCGGCCGGAGGGAGGGCAGCGGGCGGCAGGGCGGCCGGAGGGAGGGCAGCGGGCGGCGGGGCGGCGGGAGGGAGGGCAGCGGGCGGCAGCGCGGCAGGCGGCAACACGGGGGACGGCACCGCCGCGGGCGGCAGCACGGGGGACGAGAGCGCGGCCGGAGGGAGGGCAGCGGGGGGCAGGGCGGCCGGAGGGAGGGCAGCGGGCGGCAGCGCGGCCGGAGGGACGGCAGCGGGCGGCAGCGCGGCAGGCGGCAACACGGGGGACGAGAGCGCGGCCAGAGGGAGGGCAGCGGGGGGCAGGGCGCCCAGCGGCAGCACGGGGGACGGCAGCGCCGCGGGAGACAGCACGGGGGACGGCAGCGCGGCCGGAGGGAGGGCAGCGGGCGGCGGGGCGGCGGGAGGGAGGGCAGCGGGCGGCAGCGCGGCCGGAGGGAGGGCAGCGGGCGGCAGGGCGGCCGGAGGGAGGGCAGCGGGCGGCGGGGCGGCGGGAGGGAGGGCAGCGGGCGGCAGCGCGGCAGGCGGCAACACGGGGACGGCACCGCCGCGGGCGGCAGCACGGGGGACGAGAGCGCGGCCGGAGGGAGGGCAGCGGGGGGCAGGGCGCCCAGCGGCAGCACGGGGGACGGCAGCGCCGCGGGAGACAGCACGGGGGACGGCAGGGCGGCCGGAGGGAGGGCAGCGGGCGGCGGGGCGGCGGGAGGGAGGGCAGCGGGCGGCAGCGCGGCCGGAGGGAGGGCAGCGGGCGGCAGCGCGGCGGGAGGGAGGGCAGCGGGCGGCAGCAGCCGACGGAAGCGGACCAAGCAGGGAGGAAAGGAGGGCGGCGAAGCAAAGAGGAGAAAGGAGGGAGGGGCCAGGCCAGACAGCGGCAGCAGCGACCAGGGAAGGGCGGGACGGAGGGGGGGAGGAAGGAGGGAAAGGGAGAGGCCAGGACGGCGGCGCAGGGGGCAGCCACACAAAGGGAAGGCGGGAGGGACAGAGGAAAGGCGGGGGAGACAAGGGGAAGACGGCGGGGACAAGGGGAAGGCGGGGAAGAGAAAGGGCACCCGCCGCCGGGGGGCAAACGGGCACCCGCACAAAACGGGGCACACGGGCACCCGCCGCCGCGGGGGAACGGGCACCCGCAGAAAGCGGGGCACACGGGCACGCGCCGCCGGGGCAGAGCGGGGACCCGCGGGCAACCAAAACAAGGGGCGCGAAGGGCCCGGACGCGCGCGCGCAGGCAGCCGCAGCAGGCGGCGAACGCGGCGGCGACGGACAGAAGGGCGGCAAGAAGCGCAGACCCGGCGACCACGACGGCCGGGGAGGGCAGGCAGGGGCGCAGGAGGGCGACGGCGGGGCGGGGAGGGCCGGCAAGCGCAGGGGCCGGCAAGGCCCGAACCCGAAAGGGCACCCGCCGCCGCGGGGCAAACGGGCACCCGCACAAAGCGGGGCACACGGGCACCCGCCGCCCGGGCGGAGCGGGACCCGCGGGGGGCACGGGGACGCGCCGCAGAGACGCAGCGGGCGACACCGGCGCCCACCACCCACACACAGCGGGGAAGAAGGGCACCGGCGGCCCACACACGGCGGGCCACGGGGGCACCGGCAGAGGCGCCCGGCAGCCAGGGGCGGAGGCAAGGAGGGAAGCAAGGCACGGGCGGACCGGGAGAGGGCGGGAGGGGGGACCCGGGAGAGGGAGAAGCGACAGGAGCAGAGGACGCCCAGCAGGGAGGAGGCAGCAAGAACAGAGGGCGAGCGGAGGGGCGCGGCAAGCGGCCACGACCGGGGGCGGGCGGAGGAGGGGAGCGGGGGGACGACCCGCAGGAAGAGGGACGCCGCAGGAGGAGCAAAGGAACGGGGCAGCGCCGGCAGGCGCCGCGGGGGCAGCCAAAGGAACAGGACGGCGAGCGCCAGGCAGAGGCCAGGGACACAGCAGAGAAGCGGGAACGCGGCAGCGACGCGGGCAAGAAGCGGCAGAAGAGCCGGGCAGGGGCGGCCAAGACGGGGACGAAGAGGACGGGGGGGAAGGAAGCCAGCAAGAAGGCAGGGGGGCGGGGGAACCAGCCCGGCAAACCGGGGGAGAGGCCCGGCAGGGAGCAGGCCAGGCACACAGACCGGGGGCCAGACCAAGCGGGAGGGGGGCCGGGAGGCCCCGGGCACCAGGGCGGGACGGGGGCCCCAGGAAGCCACCAGGCGGGCAAGCGGGACCACGCGCGGAAAGAAGGGAACAAGGAGCGGGCGGAGGACCAAGGCAGGCGGGGGGGGCGGCACCGAAGGGGGGCGGCGGCAGAGGGGGCCGGGCGAGGGGGCCGGCGGCAGGGGCACACAGGGCACGCGGGAGAGGCCGGGAGCCCGGGGGCCGGGGCGCCACGGAGCCACGGGGACGGGCAGCAGGGCGCAGGGGGGGAGGAGACCCACCCAGGGGAGGCGCGGAGCGCCCAGGGCGCAGCAAGGGGCAAGGAACCGGGCCCGCCGCCGCCGGGACAGCAGCGGAGGCGGAGGCGGCGGAGGCGGCGGCCGGGACAGCAGCGGACGCGAAGGCGGAGGCGGCGGCGGCCGGGACAGCAGCCAACGCCCAGCCCGCACCCGCCGCCGCCGCCGAGCCCGCCGCCGCCGCCAACGCCCAGCCCGCCCCCGCCGCCGCCGCCCAGCCCGCCGGCGCCGCCACCAGGACAAGGGCAGGGGGCGGCGGGCGGCGGCACGAACGCCGCCGCCGCCGCCGGAGAGGAAGGGGGGCCGCCACCGGGCGCGGCGGGAGGGGGACCGGCGCAGGGCCCCGCCAGGCAGGCAGGCGGACCCCCGGGGGACGAGGCAGCGACCGCGCGGGGGCCCAACACGCGGCGCGCGAGGGCCGCCGCCGCCGCCGGAGAGGAAGGGGGGCCGCCGCCGGGCGCGGCGGGAGGGGGGGCCGGCGCAGGGCCCCGCCAGGCAGGCAGGCGGACCCCACCGGGGACGAGGCGGCGACCGCACGGGGGGCCGAACAGACGCAGGGGAGCGCGAGACGGGGAGGGGCGGCGGGGAAACACGCGCCCGCGAGGGGGGCGGAAGCACGAAGGAGGGGGCGGCAGGAGGGCCGGGGACCAACCGCGGGGGGCGGGGGGAAGCCGCACCGACGAACGCGGACACGGGGGGGGCACGGAGGGACCGGCCGCCCCCCAGCCCGGCACGGCCCGCCCCCCCCGCAGGGCAGGCGCGGCGGCAGCCGCGGCGGCGGCGGGGGACGCGGCAGGACGGCCGGGGCGCGGCGCGCACGGCAGACGGGCGACGCCCGCCGCCGGCGCGGAGGGCCGGAGGCAGCACCGCCGCCGCCGCCGCCGCCACCGCCGCCACCACCGCAGCGGCGGCGCGCAGGCCGCCGCCGCCGCCACCGGAGCGGCAGGGCGGCCGCGGCCGGGGGGACCGCGCGAGGGGCGGCGGCGCGCAGGCGCCAGGCAGGCAGGCGGACACCACCGGGGACGAGGCGGCGACCGCACGGGGGGCCGAACAGACGCAGGGGAGCGCGAGACGGGGAGGGGCGGCGGGCGAACACGCGCCCGCGAGGGGGGCGGAAGCGCGAACGAGGGGGCGGCAGGAGGAGCGGGGACCAACCGCGGGGGGGGGGCGGAGCCGCACCGACGAACGCACGGGGGGGGGGGGGGGAGGGGGGGGGGGCGCGACACGGGGGCACGGGCGGGAGGCCGCCCGGGCGGCGCGGCGGGGGCACGAGACGGGGGGCGGCGAGCCGCCCGCGCGGGGGGGCAGCCGGGAGGAGGGGCGGGCGGGGCGGGGGGCGGGCAAGGGACGGCACCCGGAAGGCAGCGGGCGGCCGCGCGAGGGCCGCCGGCACCGCGGACGGACCGGCCGCCCCCCGGCCCGGGGCGGCCCGCGCCCCCCCCGCAGGGGCAGGGGCGGCGGCCGCCGCGGCGGCGGCGGGGGACGCGGCAGGACGGCCGGGGGCGCGGCGCGCAGGGAGGGCAGGCGCGCGACGCCCGCCGCCGGCGCGGAGGGCCGGAGGCAGCGCCGCCGCCGCCGCCGCCGGCACCGCCGGCACCACCGCCGCGGCGGCGAGCACGCCGCCGCCGCCGCCACCGGAAAGGCAGGGCGGCCGCGCCGGGGCGGCGGGCCGGAGGCAGCGCCGCCGCCGCCGGCACCGCCGGCACCACCGCCGCGGCGGCGAGGACGCCGCCGCCGCCGCCACCGGAGAGGCAGGGCGGCCGCGGCCGGGGGGGCCGCGCGAGGGGCGGGGGCACGCAGGGCCCCGCCAGGCAGGCAGGCGGACCCCGCCGGGGACGAGGCGGCGACCGCACGGGGGGCCGAACAGACGCAGGGGAGCGCGAGACGGGGAGGGGCGGCGGGCGAACACGCGCCCGCGAGGGGGGCGGAAGCGCGAACGAGGGGCGGCAGGAGGAGCGGGGACCAACCGCGGGGGGGGGGCGGAGCCGCACCGACAAACGCACGGGGGGGGGGGGGAGGGGGGGGGGGCGCGACACGCGGGCACGGGCGGGAGGCCGCCCGGGCGGCGCGGCGGGGGCACGAGACGGGGGGCGGCGAGCCGCCCGCGCGGGGGGGGCAGCCGGGAGGAGGGGCGGGCGGGGCGGGGGGCGGGCAAGGGACGGCACCCGGAAGGCAGCGGGCGGCCGCGCGAGGGCCGCCGGCACCGCGGACGGACCGGCCGCCCCCCGGCCCGGGGCGGCCCGCGCCCCCCCCCGCAGGGGCAGGGGCGGCGGCCGCCGCGGCGGCGGCGGGGGACGCGGCAGGACGGCCGGGGGCGCGGCGCGCAGGGAGGGCAGGCGCGCGACGCCCGCCGCCGGCGCGGAGGGCCGGAGGCAGCGCCGCCGCCGCCGCCGCCGGCACCGCCGGCACCACCGCCGCGGCGGCGAGCACGCCGCCGCCGCCGCCACCGGAAAGGCAGGGCGGCCGCGCCGGGGCGGCGGGCCGGAGGCAGCGCCGCCGCCGCCGGCACCGCCGGCACCACCGCCGCGGCGGCGAGGACGCCGCCGCCGCCGCCACCGGAGAGGCAGGGCGGCCGCGGCCGGGGGGGCCGCGCGAGGGGCGGGGGCACGCAGGGCCCCGCCAGGCAGGCAGGCGGACCCCGCCGGGGACGAGGGGCGACCGCGCGGGGGGGCCCAACAGACGCAGGGGAGCACGAGACGGGGAGGGGCGGCGGGCGAACACGCGCCCGCGAGGGGGGCGGAAGCGCGAACAAGGGGGCGGCAGGAGGAGCGGGGACCAACCGCGGGGGGGGGGCGGAGCCGCACCGACAAACGCACGGGGGGGGGGGGGAGGGGGGGGGGCGCGACACGCGGGCACGGGCGGGAGGCCGCCCGGGCGGCGCGGCGGGGGCACGAGACGGGGGGCGGCGAGCCGCCCGCGCGGGGGGGCAGCCGGGAGGAGGGGCGGGCGGGGCGGGGGGCGGGCAAGGGACGGCACCCGGAAGGCAGCGGGCGGCCGCGCGAGGGCCGCCGGCACCGCGGACGGACCGGCCGCCCCCCGGCCCGGGGCGGCCCGCGCCCCCCCCGCAGGGGCAGGGGCGGCGGCCGCCGCGGCGGCGGCGGGGGACGCGGCAGGACGGCCGGGGGCGCGGCGCGCAGGGAGGGCAGGCGCGCGACGCCCGCCGCCGGCGCGGAGGGCCGGAGGCAGCGCCGCCGCCGCCGCCGCCGGCACCGCCGGCACCACCGCCGCGGCGGCGAGGACGCCGCCGCCGCCGCCGCCGGAGAGGAAGGGGGCCGCGGCCGGGGGAGCGAGGGAAGGGGGGCGGGGGCGCCCGGAGCGCCCAGCCGGGCGAGGGCGACAACAAGGCGCGCCGGCGGCGGGCGCAGGGCGAGGGCAAGGGGGGGGCCGGCAGCACCGAGGGGGGCGGGAGGCGCGGCGGCGGACCACGCGCGCCAAGCGGGGGAACGCGGCGGGCGACGGCCGGGGAAGCGCGCAGGGGGCCCCCCAGGGGGCCCGCAGGAGGGCAGCGACGGGCCCCACCGGAGCCCGGGGGGCGAGCAGCGGCGGGGCGCGGGCGGCCACCGCGGGCGCCGGGCGGGGCAGCAGGGCAGGCGCCGGCGCCCAGAGCAGGAGGGGGGGCGCACCCGGGACGGGACGGGGCAGGGCCGGCGGGAGGGGGGGGGAGCGGCCCCCCCAGAGCCACCGGGCAGACGGGGGCCCAGGCGGCGGGCCCAAAGGGAGCAGAGGGGGCAGCCCGGCGAGAGCGGCGGAAGAAGAGAGGCGGGCGACGGGCCAGAGCGGGCGCCCGGGGGGGGGGGAAGGGGCAGGCCGCCGGGGGGGAGAGGCACGCGAAGGGAGGCCCACCGGAGGGCGGGGGGCCCCGCCGGGGCCAGGGAGGAGGCCCGGGAGCCCAGGGGGAGCCCGCCGGGGGGGAGGGGGACCGCCGGGAGCGGGGGGGCCGGGCGAGCGGGGGGAGCAGGAGACGGGAGCACGGCGGACGAGAGGGACGAGAGGGACGGGCGAACCGGGGGGCCGGCGGACGGGGAAGCGCAGCGGGGGGCAGGCGGGGGCGGGGGGGAAGGCCGCGGACCGCCGCGGGCCGGCGGGGCCGGCGACGAGAGGGGGGGCCGCACAGAGCGGGCGCCGGGGAGGCGCGAGCGGGAGGGCAGAGGCGGGGGGGAGGCGCGAGCGCAGCAAGCGCCACGGAGGGGGCAAGCGGACGCAGGAGAGAGGGACCGGCAGCCGGCCCGGGCCACCCGGCGGGGCAGGGGCGGCAGCGGGGAGCGCAAGCGCAGGAGGACGCACGGGGGAGAGAGCAGGAGAGCGGGGGCAGGACGGGGGGGGGGGAAGGAGAGGGGAGGAGGAAGGAGAGCAGAGCGGCACCGGGGCAGCGCCCAAGAGGAGAGAGGCCAAAGACGGCCCGCCCCCGCCACCAACGCGCCGCCCGGCGCGGGGGGGCGGGGAGACGAGGAGAAGCGGGGGGGGACAGGGGAGCAGGGCCGGGGGAAGACAGAGAAGGAAAGAACGGGGACACCAACGGGCGGCGGAACCACCGGCACGGGGAGGGCACAAGGGAGGGCCGGGGACCAGCAGGGACCGCAGGGCAGGCGGAAGCGCACGAGGGGCGAACGGGGAAAGAGCAGGGGAGCGGAACACCGAGGAAGGAAGGACAGCGAAGGGCGCGGCCACAGGAGGCGGCACCGCGAAGCGAGGGAGCCGAGAGGAGCCAGACCAAAGAGGGAAGGGAGGAAGACACGGGGGGGGGGGCAGAGAGGCAGGGCGCAGAGGCGGGAGGGAGCGCCAGCAAGGAGGGCGGCGGGGAGGGGGAGACCAGGGAGACACCACAAGAAAAACGCGGGAGCAGACAGACGGACAGGGCGGGCGCGGACGGAGCAGCAGACAGGGGAGCAGGAGACACAACAGGCAGGGGGGCAGGAGGAGAGGGAGGCGCCCCGCCGGGAGGGAGGCAAAGAGCACGCGCAAGGCGGGCAGCCGCACGGGGCGGAAGCCGCGCCCACGCCCACGCCCGGGGCCGGGGACAGGGCCAGCCGGAAGAGGAAGGGGAGGCGAACAACCAAGGAACAGCGGAAGAGAGGGAGCAGGGGGAAGGCGACGGAACCGGGGCAGGCAAGAGGAGGGGCGAAGAAGGGAACAGGAGGCCCCGCCGGAGGCAACGCAGCCCCAGCACGGGCCGCCGCCGGGGAGCCGGGCCCGCGGCCCCGGCCGCGGCCCCGGCCCCGGCCGCCGCGGCCCCGGCCCCGCCGCGGCCCCGGCCCCGGCCAGGAGGAAGAGGAGCAGGACCAGGCGGAGGCAAAGGGGGCCGAAGGGCCGGGAGGGCAGCCGGCCGCGGCCAAGCAGGGAGCAAACAGGGGGAAGCAAAGGGGGACAGAGGGCCAGCGAACAAGGGAAGAAGGCCAGGGAGGAGACCACGAGGAGCGAGAGGGGGCACGGAAGGAAGGAGAGCGGGGGCCGCACGGCCGGGGCGGGGGGGGGGAGAAGGAAGGAGGCAGGGGCGAGGGCAGGAACCGACAAGCCAAACGCGGGGGCGGCAGGCGGGAGCAGAGCAGGCCAGGACGGAAGGGCAGCCGCACCGACCACCCGGAGGGCAGCGGACAAAGAAGGCCCAAGCGGCGCAAGGACACGCAGCACGCCCCGGGACAGAGCGGAGCAGGCCGCCGGGGGACGGGGCCCAGGAGAGGGGCCGGGCGGGGCGCCCGGGAAGGAGAGGGAGCAGACCACAGACCGCCGCCAACCGCCGCCAACGCCGCCGGCAGGAAGGACCGCAAGGGAGGAGAAAGGGGGGGGGGGAGCAGGCCGCGGGGAAGGCGGGGGGAAGAGGGGGGGAAAACGGACCAGGGCGCGGGGGGGAAGGCCCGCACAGCAACAGCAGCGGCGCCAGGAGAAGGGCCGGCGAGGGGACGCGCAGGGGCGGGAACAGCGCAGGGGGAACCAGAAGGGAACCACCCCGCGGGGGCGGCGAGGGGAAAGAAGGGAGGGGAGGAGGGGCAAACCGACGAGACCCACAGCAGGGGAGAAGCAAGGCGGGCAGGACGGACCAGCACCCGCCGGACCGGAAGGGGAAGGGGAACGCGACCGGAGACAAGAGCGCCAGGCAGGGGGGAGAGGCGGCGGAGACCCGGGAAACAGCAGCGGCCGCGGGGCCGCCGGAGCGGAGGAGGACCAGCCGCACCAGCCCCAGCCCCGGGGCGGAAGGCCCAGCCCCAGCCCCGGGGGCGGAAGGCCCAGCCCCAGCCCCAGGGCGGAAGGCCCAGCCCCAGCCCCAGGAGCGGAAGGCCCAGCCCCAGCCCCAGGAGCGGAAGGCCCAGCCCCAGCCCCAGGAGCGGAAGGCCCGGCCCCAGGGGCGGGGCGACCAGGAGCGGAAGGCCCGGCCCCAGGGGCGGGGCGACCAGGAGCGGAAGGCCCGGCCCCAGCCCCAGGAGCGGAAGGCCCGGCGGCCCCAGGGCGGGGCGCGGGGGGGCGCGACCGGGAGCCAGCGGGGCGGCCCGACCGGGGGGGGAAACGGCGGGGGGGAAGAGAGAAAGACGAGAGAGGGGGGGACGACGGAGGGGGGGGAGGGGGACAGGCGGGCGGACGGAGGCGAGGGGAGGGGGGGCGGCGAAGCACCGGGAGGCAGGCGCGGGGGGGAGCGGCGGGAGGGCAGGGAGGCCAGGGGGCGGCGGGGGCGGAGGGCGCGCGCGGGGGGCGCGCGACGAGGGCGGGCGGCGACGGGGGCGCGGGGCCGAGAGGCAAGGGGACGCGGGCGGGGGCGGGCCGGGGGCGGGGGGGGGGGAAGACGCGGACGGAGGGCGGCGGGGGGGGCCGGGAGGAGCAGGGGGGGGCGGGGGCAAAGCCGCCGCGGGGGGCGGAGCGGGGAGGGCCCCCGGACCGGGGGCCCAACGGGCGCCGGGGGGAAAGGAGCAAGGGAGCGGGCGGGGAGGCGCCGGGGCGAGCGCGGCAGGGGACGGCGGACGGGGGGGCGCGGAAGAAAGGCAGGCACGGGCCCCGGGACGGCGCCAGGGCCGGACGGGCCGGGCGAGGCCGCGGAAGCGGGGGGAGGCGAGGAGCGGGCGCGGGGAGCGGGAAGCGGGAGCCGGGACGGGGGCGGGGGGCGGGAGGGGCGGGGGGGCGGGGGCCCGGGGGGGCGGGGCGGGGGCGGGGAACGCGGGCAGGGGCGCGGGGCGCGGCGGGCAGGGGAGACGAGGGAAGACGGGGGAGGGGCGCCGAAGCAAAGGCCGAGGCCGAGGCGGGCGCCGGGGCCGGGGCCGGGGCGGCGCGGCGGGCGGGCGAGGGGGGGGAAGGCCCGGGAGGAGGGGGGGGCGCCGGGCGGGGGGAGGGGAGACACAAGAGAGGGACAGAGGCGGAGGCCGGGGAGCGGGACAGCGGGAAAAGCGGCCGGAGAGGGGAGCGGGGCGCCGCGGCGGCGACGACGCGGGAGAGGGGGCGACGCAGGGGGCAGCAGAAAAAAGCCGGGAAGCACCCGAAACGCCGCGGCGGGGCCGCGGCGGCACAGCAGCAGCAGCAGCAGCGGCGACGACGACGACGACGGCGCCGCGGCGGCCCGGCGGCGGCGGCGCCGGCGCCCCCACCACCAGCAGCGCCCCCAGGGCGGGCGCCGCCCCGACCAGCAGGAGGAGAGCCGGGGCAGCCGGCCGCGCGGCCGCCGGGAGCGCGACGCCCGCCGCCGGCACCGGGGACCGGGGCAGGGAGCCACCAGCAGGCGCGGCGCGGCCCGGGCCACCCGGCGGCGGCGGAGGCAGGGGCACGGCCGGGGGAGGCCGGGCACCAGGAGGGGCACGGCGGCGGCAGCCCGGCGCGGGACCCACAAGGCGGGGCCAGGGGGCGCACCCCGCGGCGCAAGCGCCGCCGCCGCGGCCGCCGGGCGCCCCGGGAGGGGCGGGCGGCCAGGCAAGAGCGGGGGGGAGCAAAGACAACCAGGGCCCCAGGGCCAAGAAGAAAAGACACGCGCAGCCCGCGCAGGAGGAACAGCGAAGCACGCAGCGCCCCGGCCGGCGCGGCGGGCGGGAGGGGCGGGACGACGCAACAGGCGAACGCCACGGCACCGCACCGGCAGCCGGCGGCACCCGGGGCGGCCACACGAGGACGCGCAGGGGCAAGGCCAGGGGAGCCACGGGCGGGCCGAGCAGGGAACGGAGCGGGGACGAACAAGCGGCCAAGGCACAAGGGGGGCGAGCGCCACAGCAGGGCCACGAACGGCCGCCGGCAGGGCGGGCAGCAGCACGGGGCACAGCGGCGCCAAGAACGGCGCAACCAGGAGCCCAAACGGAAGCAGCGCCGGCCGGCCCGCCGCCCCGGCGGCAGCGCCGCGGGGGGGCACGGACCACAGCCGGAACAGCGGGGCGGACGCGACAGCACGCGGGCCACCCGCCCCCAGCGCCACGGGCGAACGGCGCGCCGGACCACGCAGAACCGCAGCAAAGGCGCCCGCCGGCCAGGCGGGGGCCGGGGCGGCCACGAAGGCCGGCCCACGGCCAGGAGCCGGCGCGCCGGGAAAGGAAGCACAGAGGAGCCGCCGCACGGCAGGGGCAGCAGCGGGCGGAAACACAGCAAACGCACGCCCAGGCAGGGCGGCACAGGGCGCCGGAGCCCAGGCACAGGCGGACGCGGCAGAAGCGGCAGGCGCCGGACGCGGCACACAACAGGCCGCGGCCAGCAAGGCAGCAGGCGGACCCCCAGGCAGCGCGGACAGCGCCGACCCAAAAAGCGCACGAGCCGGCAAGCAACACCAAGCGCCGGCCAGGGCCGCGCCAGCAAGGCAGCGGGAACACGCGGCAAACCAGCCGGGCCAGCGCGGGGGGAAGACGCACGCGGCGGCGGCGGGCGGCCGCGGGGGCGCCAACAGCGCCACCACAAGCGCGGGGGCCAGCGGGCGCCGCCGGCGGGCCGCCAGCAGGCGGCGGCGCAGCAACGGGAGCGGCCGCGGCGGCGGCGGGGGCAGCGGCAGGGAGGCGGGGGGCGGGGGCGGCAAGGGCGAGGAGGGGCAGGGGGGCGGCAGCGGGCGCGGCGCCCAGACCGCGGCGGCGCCCGGAGGCCCCAGCACCACCGGCGCCCAGGAGGGGCGCAGCAGAAGCACCAGCCCGGCGCCAGGGGGAAGAAGCGGCGGCCCGCAGCCAAACAACAGCGCCAACAGCAGCAGCGCCACCACCGCCAGGGCGGGGGCGGGGGAGAACGAGCCGGCGAACACCGGGCAGAGCAGGGCGAAGACCGGGGCAAGGAGCAAGGCCAGACGCCCAGGGGCCAGCAAGGCGAGAAGCGGCCGCAGAAGGGAAACGAACGAGAGCGGCCGGCAGGCGGGGCCAGCACGACAGCAGCACCAGGAAACGCCGGAAGAACAGCAGAGAGGCGAAGCGGGGCGGAAGAGAGGAGGCAGGCAGGGAGCGGAGGGGCCGGAGGGAGAAGGGGCCGCCGCCAGGGGCCACGGCACCAAAGCGAACCGGAGCAGAACAGGCAAAGGGCGGGGGAACAGGAGGGGGAGAGGAACAGAAAAAGCAGCGACACGACAGGACGGGAGCGGCCCCGGAGGGGCGGGGGGGGCCCCGGAGGGGGCGGGGGAAGAAAGGCGAGGACCACGGAAGAGCGCGGCGGAACACGGGGCGAAAGAGGAGAGGGCGAAGGACGAGAAAGCGGGGGCGCACGGGGGCGGGAACAGGAGGAGGCGCACGGGGAGCGGACAACGCAACCCACAAGCGCGAAGCCAAAAGCGCGAAGCCGGGAGGGCCAGGGCCGGCACAACGAAAGGCGGAAGCGCAGGGGGCAACGGGGGGCAGGCCAGGCGCGCCAGGGACACGGAGGAGGAGCGCGGCGGGGCAGGCGGCACGCCGGACAGGGCGAGGCCAGCGCGCGCAGAACCCAGGGGGCGGGCGAGCCACACCAAGGCCAGCAAAGGCCGGACCGCCACCGGCGGCAGGACCGGGCCGGGCCGGCGCAGGAGGGGGAGGGAAGGCGCGGGGGGCGGCAAGGCGAGGAAGAGAGGCAGGGCGCGAAACGGGAGGGCGGCGCCAACCGGGACCGGCCACGGGACCAGGCCCACGGGGCGACACGCGGAGGGGGCGGAACCACGGAGGGGGGCGCCACGGCGCCGCCGGGCGACGAAGCGGGACGCGCGACGCCAGCAGGCCAGGCGCAAAGAGCACGGGGCGAGAGAGCCACAGCGCACCCCAGCGGGGGCGCGGGCGGCGGCGGCGGCGGCGGGGGGGACACCAGCGGAGGAGCAGCAGCAGCAAGAGGAGAGGGGGGAGCCGCCAGGGCCGCCAGGACGACGGCAACGGGGACGCCGCGGCGGGGGAGGACGACGGCGGCGGCACCGCCCGCGGCCGGGGCGGCCAGGGCAGCAGCAGCAGCGGAGCCGCCACCGGGAGCCGCCACGGCCACGAAAGCGGCAGCAAGCGCCGGGGGGGGACGGGGGCGCCACCGCGGCCAAGGCCAGCGCCGGAGCGGGCGCCAGCGGGGCCACCAGCGGCGGGAAACAGGGCAAGGGACACAGCCAGAGACAAGACGGCAGCAGCGCAGGGAAGAGGAAGACAAAAGGCACAAAAGAACAGCGGGGGGCCACGACGACGGACAAAGGGCAGGGCGAGCCACGCACGACGCGCGACGCGCGACGCGCGCGCGCCCGACGCGGGACGGGGACGCACCAGGCCCGGAGCGGCGGCCGGAGGCGGGGCCGCAAGGGCGGCCGCCCGCAGGGCCGCGAAGCGCGCGGCGGCGCCGACAAGGAAGACAGGAGCGGAGAACGGGGAGGGGCCGCCGGGGGCGAAACACAGGGGCACGGGGGAGAAGCCAAAGGGGGGGGGAGCCAAAAGAGGGGGCAGCGACGCGGGGAGACGGCCAGGGGGCAAGCAGGGGGGGGGGGGACAGACGGGGGGCGGGGGGGCAGACCCGGCGGGCGACAGGGAGGAACGACGCAGGGCAAGCGAGGGGGGCCGGGGGGCGGGGGGGGCAGGGCCGGGAAACAGCGGGGGGAGGGAGGGACACAGCAGGGGGAGGGCGCAGCACCGGCCGCAAGAAGACACGGCGACACGGGCGAGGACACGGACCAGAAGCAGGCACGGGGAAGCCAGCAAGGGAGGGCAGAGGGCGGGGAAACCCCAGACGCGGCAGCGCCGGAGGGGCGCCAGCAGGGGCGGGCCGGCGACCACAAAGGCCGGCGAGCAGGGAGGGACGGCCGGGGGGAAGGGGGGAGAGAGCGGGGGACAGACACAGGCGGAAAGACACAGGAACGAACACGCCCCCCCCCCACCCCCAAAAAACCCAACCCGAGGACGGCGCAAGGGGCACGGACCGGCAGGGGGGCAGCCGGGCAAGGCCCGGGCAAGGAGGGCGGGAAGGGAGAAGGGGGGGGCCGGCGGGGGGCAGCGCAGCCCCGCCCAGAAGGAGGACACAGGCGGGACCCCCAACAGCCGGGCAGCAAGCCCCGGCAGGGAAGAACAACAAGGCCGGACAGGGAAGAACAAGACAAGACAGCACGCGCGAGCGAAGGCGGGCGCGAAGGAGGCGCCAAAGGAAGGAGAGAGCGGACCGGCCGCACAGCCGCCCAGACAAGCGGGGGGCCGGGGAAGCGGGAGGCAGGGGGCGCAAGGGGGCGGCGGGCAGGACGCAGCGGAGAGACGAGGGAAAGGGGCAAGGACGCGGAAGCCGGCGGCACCGGGGGGCGGCGACCGCCCAGCCAACAGGCAGGACGCCAGACAGGGCGGCGGCCGGAAGGAACGGCCGACACACAGAAAAGGGGCAAACCCGGCGAGGGAGAGAGGAACGGCACGCCCCGGCCGAGCCCCGCCCGAGCCCCGCCCGAGAAGCAAACCCCGCGCGGCACAGCCGACCGGCCGAGACCGGCGCCAAGGGCAGCCAGCAAAGGAGGGGGACGGAGGAACGCGGCGGAAGACACCAAGACAGAGAAGAGAAGGGCCAGAGAAGCGGCGGGAAGACAGCCAGACGCGCCAGCAGGGCCCGCCCCACCGCGGCAGGGCCGCGGCAAGGAAGAAGGGGACGGAGGGCAAGGGGAGCGGAGGACAGGGAAACGGAGCAAGACGGCGGGCAAGCAGGGGAAAGGCGGACCGAGCACGAAGGCAAGAGAGGGCCCACCAGCAGCACGGCGCGAGCAGCCGGCGCGGGAGGGGGAGGGAGAGAGGGAAGCCGAGGCGGGGCCGGAGGCGGAGGCGGAGGCGGAGGCGGAGCCGGAGCCGGAGCCGGAGCCGGGGGCGGCGGGGGCGCCAGCCGCGGGGGGGCGCGCCACCGACCAGCGAGCAAGGCGGCCGCAAAGGCGGCGAAGAAGGGGAACACGAAGGGAGAGAGGGGCAAGGCGCGGCGGAGCGGGGGCGGGGAGGGCCAAACAGGCACCGCACAGCGGGGGGCGCGCGGCGGGGACGGGGGACACGGGCAGCAACGCGCAGAGGCCCGAGGCGAGGCGGGAGCCGGGCCGGCGGGGAAGGAAGGACGGGGGGGAGCGCGCGCACAGAGGGGGCGCGGAGGCCGGGGGAGGGGGAGGGAAACCGGACGCCGAAAGGCGAGGCAGACCGGCAGCGCGCGCAGGAGGACAGGGGGCAGACGGGAACAAAAGCGCGGACACCGAGAGAGGAGACGCGCAGGACGCAGGGCAAGGAAGGCGCAGGGCAAGACGCACCGGACCGGCCGACGAGCGCCACCAGGCCACGCAGGGGCAACCGAACAAACGGAGAGGACGACGAGGGGGAACAAAGGCAAGAGGGGAGCGGAGGCACGGACAGCACGCGAGACAGACACCGACACACACAGACACACACACACACACACACACGAACAGAGAAACGCAGGCGAGGCGGGAACACGACGGCGGGGCGCGGAGCAAAGAAAGCAGGAACGGGAGCGAAGCAGGAACGGGACGGGAGCAAAGCAGGACGGGACAGGAGGGAGGAAGGAACGGGGCGCCGGAGCGAAGCACGAGCCAAACCGAAGCACGGAGCGAGAGGGGGGCGCGGGGGGGGGGCGACGGACGGGGGCAGAGGGACGAGCGAGGAAGACCGGGGAGGGCGAGGCAGGGGGGGGGGGGGGGAGAGAAACACGGACGAAGGAGCGGGGACGCGGAGAGGGGGGGCGGGGGAGAAACACGGCACCGGGACAGGGGGGCCAAGGCAGGGAGGCGGAAGACGAGGAGGAGCAGAGCGAGGGACGGCCCGGGAGCCGGAGAGCAAGCCCAGAGGGACAGCCCGGGC
>BDSL01000235.1:0-40698 GCA_003116995.1 Yamagishiella unicocca | reverse complement strand
GGCGGTGCCAATCATTAACACGACCACTCGTCAACCATCGGTGCCCCTACCACCGGTGCCCCTGACACACACGCGAGGTGCGAGAAGCACCACCCAGGCTGCCACGTCAGCATCACCGCCACCCAGCAGGCCAAAGCCCAGCCAGCCCCTCCTCCTGGAGGCGGTTGGCCTCCTTTTGTGAGTGTGGATCCAGTCGTGTAGCACAGCGCCGCCAGGCAGCAGGCGCCTGCTCCTGCCGCCGCCGCCTAACCCGCCTGCCCGGCCCCCCTCCAGCTTCACCCGCAAACCCACCCATCCCGCCCGGCCCCTCCTCCCCCGTCCGGCCCACCACCCTCGCCGAGTCAGTTTTGCCCCTCTGCTCCTTGCTGCCCTAACTGGTAGGCCTGTACTCGTGCGGTACACCAAGCCTGAGTAAGGCCGCGGGTTTTACTGTATTCCCCCAACATATAACCATCGTGCTGGTCAAGCAACCCGTACCCCAAGTCGTGTAGGCCTAGCAGTCGCGCTATTCGATGTACGCCTGAAATACCATCGTCTGTATGGTTGGGAGGTGGTGTATGTAGTAGATTCTTTAATAGCCTCCAGCAGCCAGGTCTAAAGGCCCGGATGATTCAACCAGGCCGGGCCATGGTGGGTCCGGTCGCCTAACTCGTGCAACATGCAGACAGAGCTTAACCACCTCCCAGCAGGTGACTCCTAACTATCGGTGCTCCCTATCGGTGCACGCTTACATTTCAGTGACCCACGGGACACGACCCACCGAGGGCACACAACAGTGGGAATGATTCCAGACAGTCGCGGACTGCCTCGGTCCGGGCTCACATGGTTCCTCACTGGCCGGCAACCTACTTGACAGGCTTGCCGGCGTGCTGTGCCACAAGCCGCCCCACACTCTGCTGCTCTGCCTCCACTGCCTTGATGGCAGCCAGGTCCACGTGGTTTCGCACATAGCTGCACCACACTACTACATAATGTATCGACCGGGTAGATCCACCGCGCACACAACACTCCTGCTTATGACCCGGTCGTCACAGTTCGTGCTGCTTGCTGATTCGCAGGCAGGGCACACATGCATGGATTCCTACCTTCCTCTTGCTTCCTGACCTCTGCTTCGGTCCACACCTGACGCGGCCAACCGCTCTAACCACACCACACCAAGAGCTCTCCGTGGCGACATGCATCGCTGCTGCCGCCCACACCCTCGTCCCATGGTACCGCCATCTTCACTCGAGGCGCCGTCCTAGCAGCAGCCACAACCTCCACTGCGACCTACGTACCACGATGCAGACGTCTTCCTGCATCAGATCACCCAGGCAAACCAGTCCCAGCCGCCTGGCCTGACCTAACCCCAGCCAAGCCTCATCCCCTCCGCTCCCACTGCCGCTCCCAACGTACTTCACACAAGTGCGTCGTGTACAACACCCGCGCTGTACAACATATGGTACACGCCGTACACCGCCACAGCTAGGACGTCCAGCCGGGTGGTGAGGGTCAGAGAGGCCGCATGACCTGAGGGGTGAAGGAGGGCAGCAGGGGGTTTGGAATGTTGGGGGGGGGCGATAATGGGAAGGAGGGGGATTGGAATGTTGGAGGGTTGTATAAAAACCGTATTACGCAACGGGACAGGATAGTTGGCGCATGGTCGTCGGACACCAATTGTGTGGGCGCATGCTGGAGCACTGGAACTGACTACCGGCAAACCTGTGGAGGCGGCTGTCAGAGCTGTGTAAAAGAAAAGAAAACAAAAAGAATAAGCAAAAGCGCGGTGACGTGCATTGGGCGCGGCGAGGCGAGTGGCGGTGTAGCCCGGCGCCCTGCCCGGATACCGACCGTTGTTACCGTAGCGGCTTGAGATGCCAGCAGCGAACGTCCTGGACCGTCCCGTGTCTTGAACCGCGCCGCCGTGCCGGTTGGGAAACCGCGGTAACAGCAAGGGTCGCAAATGCACGCGCACAGCGGCAAAACAAAACGGACAAGACAACAAAGCCTAAATGCCTAACGCGGCCGGAGGACCCACCTGGCCAGAGCGGAACGCAGTTAGCGACGTCCGTCATCGTGAAGCATGCGTGAGGGGTAATGACGAGAAGTGTTAGGACAGACGGGAGACAGTTTAGCGGAGGTACAGGGGCCAAAACAACGAAGAGTCTGAGGCGGCGCGGTGAAAGAGAAGGAGTTGACAGTCGGTCCGCCAGATATGGCCGGCGGGTACGGCGCGAGGTAGTACGGCTGGACGCGCAAAGGAGCGAATGGGTTGTGAAAGTGTGGGGACGTATTAGTCATAAAACTGTTAAGGCTGTTGGGAGAGTATATGGGTTGGGATGCAGGAGGGGGGCAGTGTGCGGTCCGTGGGAGACGGATCCCCACGACACTGCGATACCCGGCTTGGCACCACCGCAGTGTGGCAGCGAGCGGGCACTGCAGCCAGATCGCGGCGTAGTGTGGGGGCCCTAGTGTGTGCCCGGAGTCCGTGGGTGTAGGAAAGCCGTAGCAGAAAAACGGAGAATGTGGAAGTGCAGTGAGAGGAGGCGTCGGTCGATTCATCGCGAGTACGAGTACGGCAGGGGTCAGCTTGGCTGCTACACGCGCAGGACTGCACGCTCAACAGGGGGGCTGCTACACGCGCAGGACTGCACGCCCAATGTTGGGGGGGGGGGCGATAATGGGAAGGAGGGGGATTGGAATGTTGGGGGGGGCGATAATGGGAAGGAGGGGGATCGGAATGTTGGGGGCGATAATGGGATTACGGAAGGAGGGGGATTGGAATGTTGGGGGGGAAAGGAGGGCAGGAGGGGGATTGGAATGTTTGGGGGGGCGATAATGGGAAGGAGGGGGATTGGAATGTTGGGGGGGGAAGGAGGGCAGGAGGGGGATTAGAATGTTGGGGGGGGCGATAATGGGAACGAGGGGGATTGGAATGTTGGGGGCGATAATGGGAAGGAGGGGGATCGGAATGTTGGGGGGGGAAAAGGAGGGCAGGAGGGGGATTGGAATGTTGGGGGGGCCGATAATGGGAAGGAGGGGGATTGGAATGTTGGGGGGGCCGATAATGGGAAGGAGGGGGATCGGAATATTGGGGGGGGGCGATAGAGGGCAGGAGGGGGATTGGAATGTTGGGGGGGCGATAATGGGAAGGATGGAGATCGGAATGTTGGGGGGTTCGAGGGAAACCCGTGGAATGTTGGGGGGGGGGGCGACAATGGAAGGAGGGGGATCCGAATGTTGGGACGGGGCGATAATGGGCAGGAGGGGGATTGGAATGTTGGGGGAGGGCGATAATGGGAAGGAGGGGGACCGGAATGTTGGGAGGGGGGTTAGGGTTAAAACCCTAAAACCCTCCCGCCGCTGCCCCCCCCCCCTCTCCCGCTGTCACCGCCCTCTCCCGCCGCCGGCCCCCCCGCTTATACCCCCGCCGGCGCCTCTCCATTCTACTCTTCCATAACTTCCTATTCGCCCCCACACCCCGCCGCCCCCGTCCCCCAACCCCCCACACACACACCGCGGCCACCGTCCCCAAACCCCCCACACACCGCGGGCTGCTATGGCCGGGAAGGTCTTAGAATGCCCTCCAGTGCCCGCCTGAACAGTGGTTCCGCCTCAGCCAGCTTGCCCTGCACCTCGAACAGGCCAGCCAGGTTGCTGACCGATGCGAGTGTTTCTGGGTGGTCTGCACCCAGCACTCGCTGCCTGCCCTCCAGCGCCCGCCTGAGCAGTGGTTCCGCCTCAGCCAGCTTGCCCTGAGCCTGGAACAGGTAGCCCAGGTTGCTGACCGATGCGAGTGTGTCTGGGTGGTCTGCACCCAGCACTCGCTGCCTGCCCTCCAGCGCCCGTCTGTACAGTGGTTCCGCCTCAGCCAGCTTGCCCTGAGCCTGGAACAGGTAGCCCAGATTGCTGACCGACACGAGTGTGGATGGGTGGTCTGCACCCAGCACTCGCTCGCTGCCCTCCAGTGCCCGCCTGAACAGTGGTTCCGCCTCAGCCAGCTTGCCCTGCACCTCAAACAGGCCAGCCAGGTTGTTGACCAATGCGAGTGTGTCTGGGTGGTCTGCACCCAGCATTCGCTGCCTGCCCTCCAGCGCCCGCCTGTACAGTGGTTCCGCCTCAGCCAGCTTGCCCTGAGCCCAGAACAGGTAGCCCAAGTCGCTGACCGACGTGAGTGTGTCTGGGTGGTCTGCACCCAGCACTCGCTCGTAGCCCTCCAGTGCCCGCCTGTACAGTGGTTCCGCCTCAGCCAGCTTGCCCTGAGCCTGGAACAGGGCAGCCAGGTTGCCGACCGATGCGAGTGTGTCTGGGTGGTCTGCACCCAGCACTCGCTCGTAGCCCTCCAGTGCCCGCCTGCACAGTGGTTCCGCCTCAGCCAGCTTGCCCTGAGCCTGGAACAGGCCAGCCATGTTGTTGACCGACCTGAGTGTGGATGGGTGGTCTGCACCCAGCACTCGCTGCCTGCCCTCCAGTGTCCGCCTGAACAGTGGTTCCGTCTCAGCCAGCTTGCCCTGAGCCTTGAACAGGGAGCCCAGGTGGTTGACCGACGTGAGTGTTTCTGGGTGGTCTGCACCCAGCACTCGCTCGCTGCCCTCCAGTGCCCGCCTGTACAGTGGTTCCGTCTCAGCCAGCTTGCCCTGAGCCTGGAACAGGTAGCCCAGGTTGCTGACCGATGTGAGTGTGGAGGGGTGGTCTGCACCCAGCACTCGCTCGTAGCCCTCCAGTGCCCGCCTGTACAGTGGTTCCGTCTCAGCCAGCTTGCCCTGAGCCTGGAACAGGTAGCCCAGGTTGTTGACCGACCCAAGTGTGGATGGGTGGTCTGCACCCAGCACTCGCTCGTAGCCCTCCAGTGCCCGCCTGTACAGTGGTTCCGCCTTAGCCAGCTTGCCCTTATCCTCGAACAGGCCAGCCAGGTTGCTGACCGACGTGAGTGTGTCTGGGTGGTCTGCACCCAGCACTCGCTCGTAGCCCTCCAGTGCCCGCCTGCACAGTGGTTCCGCCTCAGCCAGCTTGCCCTGAGCCTGGAACAGGCCAGCCAGGTTGCCGACCGATGCGAGTGTGGATGGGTGGTCTGCACCCAGCACTTGCTGCCTGCCCTCCAGTGCCTGCCTGTACAGTGGTTCCGCCTCAGCCAGCCGCCCATACAGTTCGCTGAGCCGTGCAGCTATGTCGAGCTCATGGCCCACGTCCTCCGTCCATTCGGACTCCGCAGGCGGCACCTGCGCCACCGCTCCTGCGACCAGGGCGTCCTTGAGGCGGTGGGTCATGAGGTTCAAGTCGCCAACGTCGGATCGGATGTCGTCCAGAATGCGGACTCGGTCGCTCTCCACACTGGCCTCAGCACGGCTAACGTCCAACTCATTAAAGACCTGGGGTTGAGGGGAGGAAGGGAAGGCGCCCGCTGGCGGTAAGTTGCAAGTGATCTTGATACCAGTCCGGTGTACATCCACTACCCTGACCTTTCCGTTTCCTGCAATCCCCCATCCCCCCCGCTCCCCCCTTGCCCCTCCCATCTCCCCCCCTCTCCCCTCCCGTCTGCTCGCACGCTAGCTTTGCCCCCCTTGCCCCGCATCTTCACGCCCCATTTCTCTTACTTCCTTCCTCCGTCGTGCAGGCGTCCGCCGTACACCGCCGTACACCGCCGTACAAGACCGCATCGTACCCGTCTCCCCGTATATCGGGCCCTCCCTTCCCTGCCGCCGCCTCTTTCGCCGCGCCGCTGGGGCCTCTTCGTTGTTTTGATCCCTGTCCACCCGATCCGCACATGGATGTTGTTCCTAACGCCTCCTGGTGCCCCCGCCCGCATGTTTCGCGTCGACCGCCTTCCCCACCCACTCTGGGCCGTGGCCAGGTGAGTTCCGTCGCTGGGTTGGGCCTCTGTTCTGGTAGTTTTTCCCGTCCCCCAACCCCCCCACACACCGCCACCCCCGTCCCTCAACCCCCCCACACACCGCCACCCCCGTCCCCCAACCCCACACACACCGCCACCCCCGTCCCCCAACCCCCCAACACACACTGCCGCCCCCGCCCCCCAGCCCCAACACACACCGCCACCAACGCCGCCCCCGGCCCGCCCCCCCCTCGCCCCACCCATCCTCCGCGCTGTCCCCCCCCCTCGCCCCACCCATCTCCACCCTCGTCGCCGCCGCCATCCCCCACGCCTTCGCCGACCAACCCCAACCCGTCTGGCCTTCCCTCGTCGCCGCCACCACCCTCTACCCCCGTCACCCCGACAAGAAGCCCCACCACCGCGTCACCTTGACCCTCACTCCGCCCCAGCACCCCTTAAAACGTGTCGGCGATACCGTCACCCGTGTCTTCTCCCTCCACGACGGCATCTTCCCTCCGGCCCTGCGCGTCGAACCCCAACTCCACGCCCACAACGAAATGCGGCGGAGCCCACACCTCGTCGGGCCAGCCAGCAGCCCCGGACCTCCCTGCCACGCCCGGCACCCAGCAGCCCCAGCGCCCCGCCCCCATCGGGTTATTTCCGGCTTCCTCACGTCGTCCGCAATCCTATGACGCAGGTCGACATATGACCTTCGTCTTTCGTATCCTCGACCCAGTTCTTTAACATGCATCTTAAAACGTCTGACCTAAACGTTTGTTTCTGGCATTCACGAGTCTTCCTCGAGACCCTCCACCCCTCTACCCTCTCCATCCCCCGCTGCCCCCCCTCTCCCTTATCTCCCCCCCCCGCTCTCCCTCTTCCCCCCATCTCCCTCTGCCCCTCCCCTCTTCTTCCCTCTTTCCCCGCTCTCCCTCTTCACCACCCCCGCTCTCCCCGGCCCCCCCTCCTACATACCCTAAGCCCGCCCGCGCATTGTCGCACACCTCCATGACCTCGTCCAGGCGTCCCCCTTCCTCTACCATCACGACCGTCGCACCGCTGGTCTAGAGCTCCGCAGAACAGCGCGGCGCCACCTGTGACCGCCCCTTTCCTGTGACGCTGATCCCAACACCGACCCCACCCTGTCCCATAACACCGACCCCACCCTGTCCTGTAACACCGACCCCACCCTGTCCCGTAACACCGACCCCACCCTGTCCTGTAACACCGACCCCACCCTGTCCTGTAACACCGACCCCACCCTGTCCCATAACACCGACCCCACCCTGTCCTCTAACACCGACCCCACCCTGTCCTGTAACACCGACCCCACCCTGTCATGTAACACCGACCCCACCCTGTCATGTAACACCGACCCCACCCTGTCATGTAACACCGACCCCACCCTGTCCTCTTACCCCGACCCCACCCTGTCCTCTAACCCCGACCCCACCCTGTCCCGTAACACCGACCCCACCCTGTCCTGTAACACCGATCCCACCCTGTCCCGTAACACCGACCCCACCCTGTCCTGTAACACCGACCCCACCCTGTCCTGTAACACCGACCCCACCCTGTCCCGTAACACCGACCCCACCCTGTCCTGTAACACCGACCCCACCCTGTCCTGTAACACCGACCCCACCCTGTCCCGTAACACCGACCCCACCCTGTCCTGTAACACCGACCCCACCCTGTCCTGTAACACCGACCCCACCCTGTCCTGTAACACCGACCCCACCCTGTCCTGCAACACCGAACCCACCCTGTCCTCTAACACTGACCCCACCCCACCCACGGCGCGTGTCCTCATAACTACGGTAACCCCCTCCACTGCACCCTCTTCCCTCCCTCCCCTCGCCGCAGCCCCCCCTTGCCATCATCATTGAGGTGGTATCAACAGCCAGCCCTTTCGTCCCCCTCCCCCTTCCTTTGCCACTATGCCCGAACCCCCTGCCCACCACTCGGCCCCCTCGCCCCTGTCACTAGGGCCCCCCTGCCCTTCAATACCGACCTTTTCGAGCTTCTTTAAGTTGAGTCCGTACGACAGCATCCGCAGCTTGTTGCCCCCCGCCTTGCTGCTCTGCCACGCCTCGTACAGGCACCAGATGCGGGTGAGCAGGGTACCTTCCGGGTCCAGGACCATGAGGGTCTCCTGCGCGTCATGGACCGCCTCCCACAGCGCCAACAAATCGTCATTGTTACTTCCCTTGTGCTGATTCTGGGAGGGCAGCGAGCAGAAAGGTGCGGGAGGGGCGGTTGGACCCCAGCAGGGCAGTTACTTCCGTTGGATCTGGTTGGCAGGACCTTGCGACCACAACATTTGTCAGATCCCAGATCCACATGCTAATCACAATATGTGCGACCACTACCCCGGGACCTGCGCACATGCGCACCATTGCTGTACGGCACCACTGATCGCCATTACTCACCACAGCAAACATGTCGAACCACACAAACACCTCGTGGGCAGCCAAGGGCGGCAGCGGCTTGCCGTCCTTCCGCCTCCACGCCTTCTGCCGCTCAGGCTCAAAGTGTTTAACCACCATGTCCAACGTCTCCGCAAAGGGCCGGGACCAGGTGTGGCTGACGAAGAAGAACGGCCGCCCCTGGGACACGGCCGCTCTCACTTCCGGGTCACGTGGCAGCAGCGGGTCCGTGTCTCGCAGCATCCAGTCGGTGAAGCGGCACTCGAAGCGAGACGTCACTGCCTTGATGATCTGCCCAACCAGCTGCCCCGAGTTCAGGCCGAGCTCACGAATCCGGTTGTCCTCGACAAACTGCTGCAGCCAGGCTAGGGACACCGCGGCCTGCGAGCAAACAGAGGGTGGGGGAGAGCGGGGGACGCTGATGCGATTTGGCTTTCCCCTGCTGCGTCATCCAAGTCGTACTGTTTACACTCCGACACTACATGAACACCGCTGGGTGCATATATACTTGTTTGCATGGTGGCGCCATGTCCCCCATGTCCCCTATGTCCCCTAGGAATGTTGTAGGGCCGGCCAGAGCAGCCACCTGGGTTACCAAGGTCGCCCTCATGGCTGAGCACAGAGCCTAGTACCTCAGCGCAAAATGAGACCGTATGCACCATGACTGAGGCAAGGGTCGGCCGCAAGGCTCTAGACGCATGTACCCAATTACGCAGACCGTAAGACGCGACCGCAGCCAGACGGTTTGCTCGACGCCAAGACCAGCATTCCAAAAGTTGTTCCATATCCGCGTACTGCCCCAGCCGCGCAAGCCGGGCCCTTACCTTCGAGATGTGCGTGGCAGGGCGGGCCATCGCGCCGGTGTTGCCGGCACCGTGGTTCTCTTCAAGTGAAACAGACGCCACGAGCTCAGGCCCTGGAGTGGCAGCGTCATTGCCGGACGGTGCCTCAGCGCCAGTTTGAGCCTCCATTGGCTAGCTTTGCCTGTCCGTCCTCAGGTTTCAAAGGGCCTTGCGTTCCAGTACTCGCACATAGAAATACAGGCTCTTCAGAGGATACCCAGAATAGGAAGGGCTTCCGAGTGCACCGTCGCCAGGGTGCACGTGAGGAGTCGTGATGGCGCACACAGGCCAGGCCTCTGCAATCTTGATAGGCTTGCACGTTGCTCCGATACCCTAATTGGTAGTATTCTGTAATCCTGCTTTTGCAATGGCAGCCGCTGCGCGGCAAGTAGGGAATTTCTACGAGAGATCGAGTCGTTGAGTGTCGTGCAAATGCCCGTGCACTTTGTTGAGATGTTCTTTCTTACTAGAGAGGGGGGGTCTTTGATCACCATTTTGGTATCCAATACGTCAATAGCATTTTGGTACAGACTGGTCAATCGTCGCTACTAGGAGGACGTTTGCCGGTGTTAGGAGCACATTGCCGGGGTAGGTTGCCAACTGCGCCACTCTGCCGCCAGGGTAGGTTGCCAAGCGCACCCAGTGCGGCGTGGCAGCAGCCGCGTGTGGGGGATGCGACGGACCACGGCGCACACCCTGCTGGAGGCGGGCCCATGCAACCGTGTGACCGGGATGTGGGTGCAGATAGATGTGGTGCTGCCGGCAGCTGCGAGCCCTACCCTACACAGCCGCCACTGAGGGCCACCGCTGATGCGCCTTCCGGTAGGTTGGCTGAGGAGTAGGCGGGGTGTCCGGTAGGTTGGCTGAGGAGTAGGCGGGGTGTCCGGTAGGTTGGCTGAGGAGTAGGCGGGGTGTCCAAGGTAGGTTGGCTGAGGAGTAGGCGGGGTGCCCGGTAGGTTGGCCGAGGAGTAGGCGGGGTGTCCGGCAGGTTGGCGACCACTGCACCGGGGAGCGAGCTGGGCATTCTGTCACTGGAGGCGGCGGGCAGGTGGCTGGACAGGAGGTCCTGGAGGCGCGAAGATAGATTACCACATCGTTCAAGTCTAGCAACCAACGCCCAACACCGTTCCCAAAGCTCGTGTCGTTTTGGATCACCGACAGCAGGGTTGGCTTCATAGACCTCCGCTGACCAAGGCGCACTGCCCCCGGTACCGACATGTGGATCATTCCAAGTCCGGCATTCAGGCTGGCATGCGAGCCAGGCAGAAGCGTGCCGAAGCGTTCCACCCAGGATCCTCCCCTACCTGGTGTCACCCTCCAACGATGGCCATTAACGACCTGTACGCTGCGCAACCCGCCAGCCTGCACCCGGGCGGGCTGGGTGGCAGCACTGGAGGACGGGGCTGGCAGCCGGTGGGGCATTCCGCTGTGTAGAGCGCACGGAATTTCCCGCTTGCAATGCAGCGCATCTCTGTTCATTGCATTTAGTTGAAACGGCTGAAGCAATCCAAGATCCAGGTTCACGACCGCACGGCGGCGCATGGCCGAGCAGTTCAGCTGCATGCTGGACCCGATGAATGATCTGGCGGTAGACTTCATGATCATCCAAACACGGCGGCGGGCTGCACGCCCGTGTCCTAGCCCCGCCTGCCGCCGACCCACCAGCACCCCATGTGGCAGGCGTGGGACCTGGCGGCCGAGATGTGCCTGGTGCAGCTGGCCACGCTGTCCTCCGATCAGCAGGCGGAGTTCACGCCGTCGAGTGAGTGGGCGGTGTGCCGTGTGGGTGCAGGTTGGGGGATGGGGGGGGTCCTCTCAGCGGCCGCTCCTGCCGGCCCGGCTATCAGCAACATGTTACTATGGCGAGGGGCTAATAGCCCCGTGCAGCGTGTGACGATGGGCCGAGGGGCTGTCCTTCGCATGGAGGGGAGGGACGCGGATGTATGGGCATGCCGTACGGCCAAGCATGCGAGTTGCGAGGGTCGGAGGGCGGCCAGCGCACCGAACCCATTGTGGGGGAGGGACAGGATCATGACGCGGACGTTGCTTGGTGAGAGTGGGACTGGGCTGGGCGGACCTGCGTGGGGAGCTAGGTGCGGTGTCGACACCACCCGGCACACGCAGATCCCAGAACCCACAGGAGAACATCGCTTGACAGTCCGTCGGCTGGCCCGGCCCCCCACCCCGCACGTGTTCGCCATCCACATGTGCAGCCTTCTTTTCGGAGCAGCTCATGGCGTTCGAGTTGTGGCTGGCGCACGGGTCACGGGACAAGAAGCCGCCGGAGCAGCTGCCCATTGTGCTGCAGGCGAGTGGCCGCGGGCGAGGGGGGGTTCGAGGGAAACCCGTGGATGTCCGAAAAAAAATCGTTTAAAACAGAAGTTTTGAGATGCATGCGGGCGAGGGGGGGGGGGTCGAGAAGGGGGGACCAGGGGTCGAGTGGGGGGGCGGACCAGGGGTGGGAACAGGATGCGAACCACATTGGCACCCAGCGATGAACACATTTAGGGCCATGTCTACCGAAACGTCCGCACTAGGGATGCTGGCAGCCCACAGCTGTGCTGATGCGTTGGAAGCGCCGTCTGAGCGACGGTTGGCGACGCTCGTGGTTTGCGAGCCCCCTCCCCTCCCTCGCCGCCTCCCCCCGCCCCGCCCACTATCCTATCCATGTCGCCTAACCGGTTTTCATGCCCGCCCACCCACCCACCCCAGGTGCTGCTGAGCCAGGTTCATCGGCTGCGGGCTCTCGTGCTTCTGGGCCGCTTCCTGGACATGGGTCCCTGGGCTGTGGAGCTGGCGCTGTCCGTGGGCATCTTCCCCTACGTGCTCAAGCTGCTGCAGACCACCAGCTCGGATCTGAGATCCACGCTGGTGTTCATCTGGGCCAAGGTGCTGGCGCTGGACCGGAGCTGCCAGGTGCGTACGGCGCCAGCGGCTCTGGGCGGCTCGGGGGGAGCAAACTACCATGGTTGCCTGGCGCGGGGTGCGGCATTAGTGCCGTGAAGCGGCGGGCGGGCCCATCCCGAGTCTGCCTCCCGCTCGGCCGAGCGCTTCCGCTGCTCTTGTCCTGAAACCCCCCCCCTCACCTTCCCCCTCACGGGTCTTCCTCGAACCCTCACCTTCCCCTCGGCACGCCGCCCCTCCCCCCCGGGCCCCCAGGTGGACTTGGTCAAGCAAGGACAGCGGCCACCTCTACTTCATCCGCTACCTGGACAGCGTGGACGGCCACATCGACCTCTACTCGCGGGCGCAGGCGGCCTTCGTGCTGTCGGTCATTTGCGACGGACATCCCAAGGTGCGGCACGTGACGACACTACCAGCGGAGGTGGAGGAGGAGGAGGAGGAGGCGGAGGAGGAGGAGGCAGCAGCCAGGGTGCAGGAAGGACGGCTGCCGTGGGGCATGTGCGTCGGCCGGTTGTGAGGCTGGGCTGGGCGCCCCCCACCCTCTCCCTCCGCCGCTGCCTCCGCCTCCTCGGCCTGCCAGTTCGCTCAGGTCGCCCAGTTCGCTCAGGTCGCCCACGTGCTTGACCAGCCCCTCCCCTCCGCCCCCCTGCCTCCAACCTCTCTCGTTGCGCGGTGCCGCTGTGCAGGGCCAGGCGCTGTGTGCCGGCAGCCAGCTCCTGGCGGTGCTGCTGCGGTGGCTGCGCTCCCTGGCACCGGTCAACATCACGTACGGCCCGGTGGGGCACCCGCTGCTGCTGCGGTGGCTGTGCCTCAGCATCGGCAAGCTGTGCGAGGACATACCGGAGGTGAGGCAGGGAGCGGATGGCGGGGGAGGGGGGCGCGCGGGGGGCGGAGGGCGGGGGAGGGGCGGCTGGGACGGGGGGCAGGTCGTGTCCTGATAAGGCCCTTCGGTTCCAAACTCTTTAGCGGGGTCGGCGGTGCCTCATACACAGCTGCCCCGACCCCAGCGACCCGGCCCACACCGGCGGCCACATGCACGGCCGGGCCGGCTGCGCCGGCGGCGGGCCCGGCAGCGGCCCCCTGCCCGACCACCCGGGGCTGACGCTGACGCCCTCGGAGGACGGGCTCCCCGCGGAGCGGCTCATCGCCGGAGCCGTGACGCAGGTACGGACGTGTATGGATGTACCTCTTTGAACAGCCGCGAAGACGGCTAAACCACGGCTAAGCCACGGAGTACACGGCATGCGTACACGGCCAGGGGCATTTCCTCCCCCCCCCCAGGCTGCCGTATTTTGGCCTGTGTAGTGTCGTGGTGCACCAGTGCTAGCTGCTGGAGGGAGGGTGTTGCGTTCCCGTGCCGTCACGAGGCTGTCACGGGCGGCGGGCGGGTGGGTCGTGCGGGTGCCATGTGGATGTGTCTGACGAAGGAAAAGGGAATTGGCACCACACAGCGGGGAGCCTCTCATGCACAGTCGGGATCCCAAGGCGACCCCCATACACCCTCATGCACCCCACGGAACCAAGATGGAGAAGCTGGCTAGTTGTCCGAGGTGTTCCGTGTCGTACCTCTAATGCGGTTTGCGGTCTGGCGACTCCACAATCGCGTCGTGGTGGTTGCCCCGTCACTGAGTGTTACCGAATGGAGCTCCCCCCCCGGATTGTCGGCCGTGGATTCGCGGATTTTCTTATAAAACCCCCCCGTTCCTTGGCCCCTCCCCCAACCCCCGCTGCACCCCGGGTCTGTCTCCCCCCCCGCTACGGGTTTCGTCACAAAACCCTAACCTTCCCCCCCCACGGTTTTTTTTGGGCATCCACGGGTCTCCCTCGACCCCCCCCCCGCTGCATTGCCACTCGCAGGTGGTGTACGACCCGGCGGTGCTGGTGCGGGCGGAGCTAGCGGTGCTGTTCGCGCGCTTCGTGCGGGGGCATGGCGCCGCGGTGCGTGAGGCCATGGCGGTGCAGCAGCGGCGGCTGGACGAGGCGGTGGCGCAGGTGGGGGGCCGGGGCACCGGGGGGGGGGAGGGGGGTAGGAGACGAGAGCCGAGGGTCGGCGCTGAAAAGGAAGCCAATTTGGAGACGTTCGGTACACACGTTGGGAAGAGGGATTGCGAAAAGGGGGGGTGAGGGAAGGGGTTCGGAATTGGGTGCCTGGCCCACTGTCAGGTGCTGGGACCACATGCGGTATGCTGGGATTCCTGAAGGCAGTAGCCATGACCACTATGGATAGACGCTATGGGGACACGAAGGGGAGGAGGGGAAAGGGAAGGGGAGGAGGCGGATGTCGTGGGCTGCTCGCTTCCTGCGCTGAACACTTCGCAACTGCCAGTCTCCCCATCACCCCACGTGCCGGCTTTGACCCGGCCCTGACTTGTGGCCCCGAGCAGGCACGTGCGGCGGCGGCCGACGACAGCAACGGCTGCCGCCCCCGGTCCAGCTCGACCAGGTGTTCGAGGGTTGAGGGCGAACACGCGTTTGAGGGTAAACACAGAAGAACCTGGTTTGACTGTCAAACCGGAAAGCGGTACCCAACACCAGCCCGAAAACACACACCCTGACCAGGAGCACCAAGACAACCCACAAAATCAAAAAAAACAAAACCGTGTCCGGGGCCCTCTCATGCGACGCGCCTCCAGCTGCTCTCGCCCCCTCCACGGCCCCCCCTCCTAGGTCGTGTATGCCGGGCCTTCCCGCCACCCCCGCCAAGTGCCGTACCGCAGGCAGCCGGTCTGCGCGTCCACCTTGCTGAAGTGAACCACGTGAGGCAGAGGGTGGTGGTTCATAAGGCCCAGGTAGGGAGCCAAACAGGTGCGGATGTCGCCGCTGGCAAACTGAACCTGCGGGTTTGCAAACCACAGGTTCGGAATTGGGTGCCTGGCCCATTTCAACAGATAGCGGTGAAACTGTGGTTACGGTACAGGAAATGTGTACCGCTTTCCTCAGAGCAGGACACGTAGTTCCACGAACCCGGGCATGACCGCATTTGGCAGAACCCCCACGTGACCTCTTGCACACAGGTGTCTTATGCATTGATATACACGCCTGCAAGATCTCAGCCGAAGGCGCCATGTGTCGCACCTGTCTGGACTCCCACACGGGAGTGCCCATCGCCCCCGCCGCCCCCACACATACACCCACCCACCCCACCTGACCCGCCCTCTCTCTCGAGCAACCCGACTCCCCACCTCGCACAGCATTCCCCCATACGATGCAAAGGGATTAAAGCGTGGCCTAGCCGCCGGGCGCGTCACAAGAACAACCGGCGGAGGCCCGCTGCCCCCACTCGTGCACCCACCCACCACCACCCGTACCCAAGTGCGCCCCGCCCCGGCCCAGCCCTCCCTCTCCCTCGAACAACCCGACTGTTCACTTGATACAGCATTCCCCCGTACAATGCAAAGGCATGGGTGTGCGCCGAGCCGCCGGGCGCAGTCATGAGCGACCGGCCGAGGCCTGCCAACCTCACGCATGCACCCACCCCCCCCACCACACACACCCAAGTGCGACCCACCCCACCGCATGCCTGCACGCATCCGCCCACCCGCCGTGCACAACCCTCACACCCACCCAGGGCACCGATGGGTAGGGGCCCGACGCCCTGGCACCGCAGCACCAGGGCGTGGAGGCCCGCGTTCATGCCAGCCGCACCCCCACCCACGGCCCCACACACACATACTATGCTCCCTGTCCCGCCTAACCTGCGCTGGCCTGTGGCTGCTCCAACCGTGAGCACACGGCACCGAAGAAGGACCCCGCCATCACCGCACCTAACCGTCGCACGTGTCTGTGCTGTATGGGGGCTGGGGGCTCTTGGCAGCTGACATGTTGAATACACATGTGGCCGAACTGGTGTTTGTCTGAGCCATGGTCCCCCTACCCCTTGGCGTGCTCACCCTTCTGGGCATCATCCACGCACCACGCAGGCAGAGCACTCCGGGCACCCGTACCGATGACCATCGGTAGCAACCCTACCATGCGCCATCAACCCCTGTTTTCAGTTCTAACGCCGCGCAACAGCCACCAGAGCGCATCTCGCTCGGTTGCAGACACTCGACCGTTCTGACACCGGGCCGCTAGCCCTTTACTCGGGTCCAAGCGACACCGGGCCGCTACCCCTCTACTCGGGGCCACGCTTGGCCGAAGCCTCAATGCGCTGCAGTGTCGCTAGAACGTTGCCCATCTGCGTGGTGAGCGTGGCCACTTGCGTTGTGAGCGTGCCCATCTGCGTGGTGAGCGTGGTCCCTTGCTTCTGTAGCGCGTCAATGTCAAAGAGCATTTTCACAGGCACAAACGCGGCCGCGCCTATCGCCAGCCCCTTCTCCACGAACTCTCCGTGGTCGTCCACAAAATCCTTGAACGGGTGCGAGCGCTTCGGTACATCCGCGGTGACACCGCCCTTCTTCTTGGCAAAGAACATCCTGGCGCGCAGATACAGGCTAGTTAGAGTCTTGTGATAGAATAGGCTAAGAATTTAAGAATTCAGATGGATGCACCGCTCACCTGGCCTTGGACGCGGACAAACTTGGCCCAATCGCGAAACGTTACCGGCGCCTGTCCGCATAGCTTCTAAGCAAAGCGCGCGCCACTTCTTTGTGTTCTGGAAATGGCGCGATGGGAAATAGTAACCTGCTTCGCGATGACGGATTAACGCTAGTCCAAGTACGGTGACGAGCATTTGTATTGCTGCAATGCGACTTGCGGTTTGCGACTTGCGACTTATCAGCTAACCTTCCTGAGGAAATTTGTAACATTTTGATTTGTTTGACAGGCATTTCAACAGATAGCGGTGAAACTGCGGTTACTGTACAGGAAATGTGTACCGCTTTCCTAACAGCAGGACACTGAGTTCTGCGGAGTAGGCGGGGTGTCCAAGGTAGGTTGGCTGAGGAGTAGGCGGGGTGTCCAAGGTAGGTTGGCTGAGGAGTAGGCGGGGTGTCCGGTAGGTTGGCTGAGATAGGGATACCGCAAGTCTGCTGGACGAGGGCGGGTCCGAAGCAGATGAAGGTGGAGGCGAGGAGGGTGTCGAAGAGGGTGTCGAAGTCGCGGAGGGAGAAGACACGGGTAATGGTATCGCCGACACGTTTGTAGGGGTGCTGGGGCGGAGTGAGGGTGAAGGTGACTCGGTGATGAGGTTTCCTGTCCGATTGACGGGGGTAGAGGGTGGTGGCGACGACGATGAAGGGCCAGACGGGCTGGGGCTGGTCGGCGAAGGTGTGGGAGACGGCGGCGGCGACGAGGGTTGAGATGGTCGTGCGGAGGAGGTCGTGTGGGCGGGGGGGGGGGGGTCGAGAAGGGGGGGGTGATCAGGGGTCGAGGCGGGGACCGGGGGTCGGAACAGGATGCGAACCACATTGGCACCCAGCGATGAACACATTTAGGGCCATGTCTACCGACACGGTGTATTGTTGCGCATGTTTAGCACCAGGCCAGTATCGTGACATTTACCCAACCCAAGCCAGGCCAGCGCAACAACCCATGCGCCTCCGGGCTTGTGCTTCCGAGGTCCGCACTAGGGATGCTGGCAGACCGCAGCCGTGCTGATGCGTTGGAAGCGCCGTCTGAACGACGGTGGGCGACGCTCGTGGTTTGCGAGCCCCCTCCCCTCCCTCGCCGCCTCCCCCCCGCCCCGCCCACTATCCTATCCATGTCGCCTAACCGGTTTTCATGCCCGCCCACCCACCCACCCCAGGTGCTGCTGAGCCAGGTTCATCGGCTGCGGGCTCTCGTGCTTCTGAGCCGCTTCCTGGACATGGGTCCCTGGGCTGTGGAGCTGGCGCTGTCCGTGGGCATCTTCCCCTACGTGCTCAAGCTGCTGCAGACCACCAGCTCGGATCTGAGATCCACGCTGGTGTTCATCTGGGCCAAGGTGCTGGCTCTGGACCGGAGCTGCCAGGTGCGTACGGCGCCAGCGGCTCTGGGCGGCTCGGGGGGAGCAAACTACCATGGTTGCCTGGCGCGGGGTGCGGCATTAGTGCCGTGAAGCGGCGGGCGGGCCCATCCCGAGTCTGCCTCCCGCTCGACCGAGCGCTTCCGCTGCTCTTGTCCTGAAACCCCCCCCCCTCACCTTCCCCCTCACGGGTCTTCCTCGAACCCTCACCTTCCCGTCGCCACGCCGCCCCTCCCCCCCGGGCCCCAGGTGGACTTGGTCAAGGACAGCGGCCACCTCTACTTCATCCGCTACCTGGACAGCGTGGACGGCCACATCGACCTCTACTCGCGGGCGCAGGCGGCCTTCGTGCTGTCGGTCATCTGCGACGGACACCCCGAGGTGCGGCACGTGACGGCACTACCAGCGGAGGTGGAGGAGGAGGAGGAGGCGGCGGAGGAGGAGGAGGCGGAGGAGGAGGAGGAGGCGGAGGAGGAGGCAGCAGCCGGGGTGCAGGAAGGACGGCTGCCGTGGGGCATGTGCGTCGGCCGGTTGTGATGCTCGGCTGGGCGCCCCCTCCCTCTCCCTCCTCCGCCGCCTCCGCCTCCTCGGCCTGCCAGTTCGCCCAGTTTGCTCAGGTCGCCCAGGTGCTTGACCAGCCCCTCCCCTCCGCCCCGCTGCCTCCAACCTCTCTCGTTGCGCGGTGCCGCTGTGCAGGGCCAGGCGCTGTGTGCCGGCAGCCAGCTGCTGGCGGTGCTGCTGCGGTGGCTGCGCTCCCTGGCACCGGTCAACATCACGTACGGCCCGGTGGGGCACCCGCTGCTGCTGCGGTGGCTGTGCCTCAGCATCGGCAAGCTGTGCGAGGACATACCGGAGGTGAGGCAGGGAGCGGATGGCGGGGGGAGGGGGCGCGCGGGGGGGATAGGGCGGGGGGCGGGGCGGCTGGGACGGGGGGCAGGTCGTGTCCTGATAAGGCCCTTCGGTTCCAAAGCCAACGTCTCTTTAGCGGGGTCGGCTCTGTATGCAAAGCACCGGCTCCCTAGTACTTGCACTTACCACCCAATGTGATGCCCCATACGAACGCGCCTTCTCGCTCACCCCCTCCCTATCCCTCCTCGCCCCCTCCCCTCCCTCCCCCGCTCCTCCGCTGCAGTTCTCGCTGCACGCCATCCGCGAGGGCGCCGCCGACATCCTGGTGCAGCTCCTCACCAGCCCGCCGCCGGAGATCCGCGCGGCGGCCATCTTCGGCCTGGCCTGCCTCATACACAGCTGCCCCGACCCCAGCGACCCGGCCCACGCCGGCGGCCACATGCACGGCGGGGCCGGCGGCGCCGGAGGCGGGCCCGGCAGCGGCCCCCTGGCCGACCACCCGGGGCTGACGCTGACGCCCTCGGAGGACCGGCTCCCCGCGGAGCGGCTCATCGCGGGAGCCGTGACGCAGGTACGGACGTGTATGGATGTACCTCTTTGAACAGCCGCGAAGACGGCTAAACCACGGAGTACATGGCGTGCGTACACGGCCAGGGGGCGTTCGCCGCCACCCCCCCCCCCGAGGCTGCCGTGGGGTCCTCGCTTCTCTTCGTCTCGCCGTAGCCGCTATAGTTTAGGCGCTAAAGGTCATATTTCGACCTTCAGTTTTAGTATCCCCAACCCAGTTCTCCAGCATGCATCTCAAAACTTCTGTTTCCAACGTTTTCTCGGGCATCCACGGGTTTCCCTCGAACCCCCCGAGGCTGCCGTGTTTTGGCCTGTGTAGTGTCGTGGTGCACCAGTGCTAGCTGCTGGAGGAAGGGTGTTCCGTTCCCGTGCTGTCACGAGGCTGGCGGGAAGCTGTCATGAGCGGCGGGCGGCTGGGTCATGCGGGTGCCGTGTGGATGTGTCTGACGAACGAAAAGGGAACTGGCATCGCACAGTGGGAAGCCCCTCGTGCACAATCGGGACTCCGAGGCGACCCCCATACACCCTCATGCACCCCACGGAACCAAGGTGGAGTCCCTGGCTAGTTGTCCGAGGTGTGCCGTGTCGTACCTCTAATGCGGTTTGCGATTTGGCGACTCCACAACCGCGTCGTGGTGGTTGCCCCGTCACCGAGTGTTACCGAATGGAGGCGCCCCCCCGGAGTAGTGTCGGCCGTGGATTCGCGGATTTTCTAATACCCCCCCCCCCGTTCCTTGGCCCCTCCCCCAAGCCCCGCTGCACCCCGGGTCTGTCTCCCCCCCCCCGCTACGGGTTTCGTCACAAAACCCTAACCCCCCCGCTGCACTGCCACCCGCAGGTGGTGTACGACCCGGCGGTCCTGGTGCGGGCGGAGCTGGCGGTGCTGTTCGCGCGCTTCGTGCAGGGACACGGCGCCGCGGTGCGGGAGGCCATGGCGGTGCAGCAGCGGCGGCTGGACGAGGCGGTGGCGCAGGTGGGGGGGCGGGGCACCGGGGGGAGGGCAGGGGGGGAGGAGAGGAGAGCCGTGGGTCGGCGCTGAAAAGGAAGCCAATTTGGAGACGTTTGGTTCACACGTTGGGAAGAGGGATTGCGAAAAGGGGTGGGTGGTGGGTTAAGAATCGGGCGCCTGGCCCACTGTCAGGTGCTGGGACCACCGGCGGTATGCTGGGATTCCAGAAGGCGGTAGCCATGACCACTATGGATAGACGCTATGGGGCCACGAAAGGGGGGGAGGGAAAGGGAAGGGGAGGAGGGGAAAGGGAAGGGGAGGAGGCGGATGTCGTGTGTTACTCGCTTCCTGCGCCGAACACTTCGCAGCTGCCAGTCTCCCCATCACCCCACGTGCCGGCTTTGACCCGGCCCTGCCTTGTGGCCCCGAGCAGGCACGTGCGGCGGCGGCCGACGACAGCAACGGCTGCCGCCCGCGGTCCAGCCCGGGACACGCACACGACGGTGAGAGCGGGCTTAAGTGCTTGGGCGCAGGGGGTTTCGAGGAAGACCCGTGGGGGTGGGGTGTTACAAAACGGGGGGAGAGGCATACACACACATGTGCGTCGTACGTGCGTCGTACGGACAAGTGTCCGTCCGTTGTGACCACAACCGCGTAGGTGGATGTTTGCGAGGAACACGTATGTGGCCCCATGTGGGTGGGGGCCACACGTAAGAAGCGATGGCTGGGGCAGGACGCTGCAAAATGCAGCAGGTTTCCTTTCCGCTGATGCTGCCCAGCATTGCATCAAGTGATGGGGGTAAAGGATTATCCGCGAATCCACGGCTGACAAGTTAGGAGGGTGCGCGTTGTCGGCCGTAGGGTGCGCAGTGCTCGTTGGGAGGCCGGACTGTAGCTCTCAACCAACCGGGCCGCCTGGGCTGCTGGGTATGCAGGAGGGCCAGGAGCGGCTGGAGGGGGCGCTGGCGGCGGTGGCGGTGGCGGCGGCGGTGGCGTGCAGCGACCGCCCTCGGCGCCACCTGGGGGTCCGGGCGCAGGCGCGGGGCCGCCCGAGGGCGCTGGCGCCGCACCCGCTCAGCCGCAGCAGCAGCAGGTGCTGTACTCCAAGATTGCGGAGGCTATCACCATGCTGGCACTCGACCCCGCGCCCAAGGTGGGGTGAGGAGAATGGTTATTGCCAGGCTGGGCGGGCGTGGGGGGGCTCGCAGTGCGTGTGCCAGTCGGGAACGTTACGTGCGGTTCAGGGTGTTGTTCGGTCCTCATCCCTAAACCCTAAAGGCCTGACGGCACGCCGGGGACATACAGCGAGCGGCGCTGCATGAGAGGAGGGGCAGCGGGGAGGGTGTGAGCATGAGGGCCATGCATTTCCCAGTGCACGTGCGACTGTGTGGTGGCCGTTATTGTGTCGCGGCTAATACCGATCGAACTGTCGCCCATGCCTCCCTCGCGTGTTCGGCCCCAGCAAGCCCGCGCCGCCTTCTTGTCCCTCTGCGCCTCTCTGCACCTCTCTGGGCCTCTCTGCGCCTATCTTGAGTCTCTGCGCCTCTCTTGAGTCTCTGCACCTCTCTTGAGTCTCTGCACCTCTCTTGAGTCTCTCTGCACTTCTCTTGAGTCTCTCTGCGCCCCTCTGCGCCCCCGCAGGTAGCTCGCTTCGGTCGCGACGTGCTCCGGATTGCGCAGTACGAGCTGTCGTTCACGACGACGGGTGTGAGCTACGGGGCGGCTAACGGCAGCCTGTCGCCCAGGCGCGGCGATACGTCCGTAGGTGGGTGGCGAGCCGGGGACCCGGTGCAGCGAGTACACCTGTGGGCCGATAATTACGCGGATTGTAGCACGGGGTAGCCAGGCATAAAAGGGGGGACGAGCCGAGCCACTGCCAAGGGACGTGGCGCATTGGAGGGATGCTGCTTTACGGCCAAGCCCAACGGGGCTTGCCGTACTGATATAAGATATGAAATAGGATTGCAAGCCGCATCGTATAGTGTGGGGCACCGGTGATAGGGAGGAGGCGGGATAGGGAGGAGGCGGGATAGGGAGGAGGCGGGATAGGGAGGAGGCGGTGAAGCACCAAAGCAAAGAGACGAAAGAGGGACTTCATTGGCTCGCAAACAAAGGACGCTCTTGGCGGTATTCTTCCTCCCCAGACGCTTCTCTCGAATACCGGTAGTGCCACCCCACCCCGCTGTGCCGTCTCGAGCCTCGGGCCTCCAAGGGTCTTCCTCGAACCCCGCTGTGCCGTCTCGCCACCAGGCTCCTTCGCCGCCAAGCTCAAGCCCCGCTCCTGGCGCAGCAGCTTCACGATCGCCGGCCTGCCCAACCTCTCCCGCATCTCCACCGACCCACACGACCCGCACCACGCGGGCTCAGCCTCGTCGTCGTACAACGCCTCGAAGTCGGTGCCCGGCGCTGGCGCCGTGGGCGGCGCGTCCTCGGGTCCCGCGGCGGCCATGATGCGCCGCATGCCGGCGGCCGGCGGCGGCGCGGGAGGCAGCGGCGGCGCTGCCGCCAGCGCCGCCACCTCGACGTCGGCGTCGCCGCCGTCGCCAGGGCGGGACGTGCCGCTGGCGTACAGCAGACACCCGTACACGCTGCGAACGGTTGCCGGTGGGTCGGAGGCGGCTGGGATCGCCGTCCCGTGGGTCACCTGGACCGTCCTGCAACTTACTGTCAACTCGCGTTTGCATTGGGTGTATGTGAAATAGCGTGTATGTGTTTGGAGCATTTATACGTACACTTTGCCACCCCCCCCACACACGCACACAGGTGGCTCCAGTGTTGGCGGCCTGAGCGACTACGACCAGACGCACCACGGCGGCCACCACAGCTACGCGGACACTCGGGCACACGGCGGCTCGGGCCTCGCTGGTGCCATGCTCAGCGGAGGCCAGGTTGGCTGGCGCATTGTCTGGGGGGAGGGACAGCGAGGTGGGGTGGGTGGCGTGAGCGCTCTCGAGTATCCTCGCACGGTGTAAGGTGCCGAAGTCATTCTCCAGCCCGCAATCGTGTTTTCTGTTGCCAGCTCACGGTAGTTACCTTCATTCGGAGCTTCTTTTCGCACCGATTCGAAGGATGTAGCGATGGTAGTGCCGCCGCTGAAATGGCTTTCTCATGGAAACCAGCCAACTAACCATCCGTCCTCCATTCCCCGCCGGGTCCACCCGCACTGACGCGGCGGGCCTGAGCAGGATGCTGCCCTGGCTGGCCCCTTGCCGCCCGGTCATGCCCCGGTGCCCGTGCCCAAGAGCCTCATCTACGCCCTGTCCTGCGAGTACTTCAGCAGGCCCATGTTGGAGCCGCAGGTACGGGCCGGAGCTGGCGAGCGGGGCAGGGAGCGGGGCAGGGGGCCCTGCTGCCGCTGTGCGGCCGGGGCTGCTGGTGGTGGGGTAGCATGTGTAATGCACATCCCGAAATGTCAGTTTCCGTGGTGTGCGTGATCTCCCCAAAACTCGTAATTCGAGACGCCTTTTGACGTGGCGAGGTATCCTGTTTCAAGCCAGCTAATGCAGGTGCGTCTCTAGCACCTGCTAGGGGAGTCGCCGCTGCTCCAGCCGCCCGACTGCGTCGCGTGCGCTGCTTCGAGTAGTCCTGGTCCCGTCTTTGTGTTAAGTAGATGCCGTAAAAACTTGCGCCCCCATGTCATCTGCTCCACCCGTCGTACCCCGTCGTACCCTGTCGTACTCCGCAGTCGTCCGCCTGGCGCGAGTCATACGGGGCCAAGCTGTGCCCCTGGACCGCACCCGTGGACCCCGAGCGCAAGGGGCGGCGGCGAGCCATGATGGACAGCGCGGCTGCCGTTTCCAAGGCCATACGCACCCCCAAGCTGCGCGAGCAGGTATGGGGGGCTTCCTGCAATCCGTAGGGCAATCCAGTGCTTTAGGCTGCAGCGTCTCGCGGCTGGAGGGCGCGCCTGCTGGTGCATATCGCTCCTGGCGCGACAGCTACATGGCACCAGGCGGCTTCGGAGCCGCCGTCTCGCGCTGCAGCCTGACGAGGGTAGCGCCCTGGAAATGGGGAATGCCGACCTTCGGGTTTCCTCTCATCCCCTCCTCTCCCCCTCGCCGTTCGCAGCTGCACTCGATTGAGTCCGGCCCCGAGATCGTGTCGGCAGTGGCGTTCCACCCGTACCACCAGGTCCTGGTGTCGGCTGATGTGCGCGGCATGCTCAAGGCACACACCTACCCCGACAACAAGATGCTCAACAACTTCCACGTCACGAACGGTGCGGCGACGTTGGGGACAAGGAAGTATGGGTGGGGGGCGCATCTTGGTTGGGCCACATAGGACTAAAGAGTCGAGCGGTGACGACGCTCGAGGCAGCAAGCCGGACCTTCAAGGATGTCTCCTCCGTCGCAAATCGCAACCACAACCACAGAACGGTACCGGGCTGCCGGTTCCAGCTGCTGGTGAACGACTCATATGGACGTGCAGGCTGTATGAAGCAAGCGCATCATCCCATTGAGCCGTCGTCGAGGTGTTGCCCTCCCCCGCGTTTCCCCGCTCGCTCGGTCTCCAATGTCGTGTAACCGAGTATCCTCACCGGCCACCGGGTCTCCTTGCGCGCTTCCTCCACATTGCAGGGGCGCCGCAAGCGGAGTCCCGCTCCTCCGTGCCGTCCCGCGTCGTCTTCCTGCGCCACATAAACGAGGCGGACGGGCCGCTGCTCATGGCGGGCAGCGCGGACGGCGCCGTGCGCGTGTGGCGCTCCTACCTCAACCACGGCGAGCAGCGCATGGCGACTGCCCTGCAGGTCCGTAACCCCTCCCGGCCCCCTGTAACCCCTCTCCCGTCCCTCCGTAACCCCTCCCGCCCCCCTGTAACCCCTCGCATGTCCCTCCGTAACCCCTCCCGGCCCCCTGTAACACCCCCCCCACAGGCGGTGTCCATCCACCTGGTGCCGACGCTGTCCTTCCCGACCGTGTACAATTGGAGCCCCTCGGCCTGCCACCTGTTCGCCTCGGGCGGCAAGCAACCCGACTACATCTACGTGTGGGACCTGCTGCGGGAACACTGCCACTCGGTGCTGCCGCTCACGGGCGCTCCAGGGGGGCCTGGGGCCGCGGGCGCGGGACCCGGCGTCGTCGTCCCGCCGGGCGTGGCCTGGCCGGGGACGGGTGCCACTGGCGCCGCGGCGGCTGGCACTGGCGTGGAGCAGCTCCTGCTCAGCAGCCTGGACCCCAACCTGCTGGTGCCCCTGTGCTCCGACGGGACGCTGCGTATCTTCGACCTCCGCGCCCCCGCGGCGCCGCGCATGGTGCTGCAGCCGCTCGGCCGGTCGGCGCTGGCCGGCGCGGTTCTGGAGCCAGGCGGCCGGCAGGGCATGGTGGTGGTGGCGTCGGAGAAGGGCGAGATGCGGTGGATCGACTTGCGGGGCGGGACGGGGGCGGCGGGGGCCGCTGGGGGCGTGGTTGCGGTCACGCAGGGTGCTGCAGTGTCGGATGCTGGCGGCGCGGGCGGCGCGGGGGGTGCGGTCCTGGACTCGGCGCACACCTACAAGACGCTGCAGGCGCACACCAAGGGCGGAGTTTGTGCGCTGGCGGGACACACGCTGGCGCCGCTCCTGGCGACTGGGACGAACTCGCAGGTGAGGCGCTTGCGAGGAAGGGCTGCGGCAGGGGCGGGTGGGGGGTTGTCGAGCTGGAGCAGGGCGTCGGCACGGAAGGTGGTACTTGGAAGGAAGTGCGGCTGTGGGTCCGCGTGCTCGCCGGGCGTCCCGTGGAGGCGCGTGAGAGGTCCTGCTGACCAGGATGCGCAGGGTGTCGGGAACTCGCCCGCGTTGGGAAGGTGGGGGGCGAGGAATGTCTTGGCTCAAGAGGCAAACGAGTTGGCGCGGACAGGCGACCTCCTCACCCTGTCCCCGCCCTCCCGCCCCGGCTGCGCACACGTTCCCGCCGCACCCGAATTCTGATCTGGTGCTGGTTAGGCCTGAGCTCGTTTGCGTGCGTCATCCCACTCATTCCGGAAGCTGCCATGCTCTGGGCCTTCAGCACCAATTACACGTTTCGTCCTCTTTTTTCCAACCTCTGATGAACGTCTCCATCCCGCGCGCGCCCATAGGTCGTCAAGATCTGGACCGACGACGGTGATGTCGTGGGCACGCTCCGCCCGGGCAACAGCTCCAACCTGCTGGCGCCGCATAAAGTGGGCCCCATCACCGCAATGGCCTTCCACCCCTACCAGCCAGTGTTGGCGGCGGCGGGCATGGACCACTGTACGGTGTACGACTTGCACGACCCGGGCGCCGCGGACCGGGCGGCGGTGGCAGCGCGTGCTGAGCGGGCCGCTAGCGCTCTTTAGCAATGGCCGACCTGCGTCGCAGTCGCGGTCCAAGGTGTCGTCAGCTGCGGCGGGTGGGTTGGCGACGGGCGTTTGGACGGGGCGCGACAGTACCGGTAGCTGGTAGTTTAGGCGGTTTGTAAGTATGCTATTCCGTTTCCAACACGTGTGGTCGTGGGTAGCACTAGGTACATCAAATGCAGACGGACACGCCGTAGCAATCCTGGGCTGCGAGCGCCCGATGGGTGTGGTCCGGCGATAGGACTGGATTGGCATTTTGGCAAGCGTGCTGGGACAGGGGCAGCTGCCACGTGGTCGCACCGGGCGGCTGGCTTCGCCCGCAATGTGTTGCGCCTGCTTTTCGCAGGAGTTTGGCAGAAGCGTACTAGTGGTAAATGCAGACGTCTTGAGCGAGCAGGGTTATGGCGGATTGGGTGGGGCTGGGGGTTAGAGCACATGGTGGCTGGCGCAAGGCCCATGTGGGCATACACCACGACGTACGGTATGTTTGTCTTAGCGTGAGCTAATGTAGAGAAGAAATGTAGGGCGGGGTCACGTGGAATGGGGACGTAGCTTGTATGACCAATGCAGACCGGAATTGCCTGGCCGCTGGTTCTGGTTATCGGTTATCGGCTTGGACGCCGTGAAACGGTCGGACAATCGATAGGCCCCCCGGCACGCGGGGATGCCGAGCTACATGTCTTAACTTTTGCGATGCGATGTCGAAGTTGCTCGACTGCATCTGTCGATGCATGAATCCGCTCATATCTTTTGCACAACTGTTGCGTCTGGTCAGATGTACCTTCACCACAGCATCTGCCACGAATCGGTTTTGGGGCTACATCAAACAACTGCCTCCCAAGTCGCCCGAGTTCCCCTCCAACAGCCAGCACGATGATCCAGTCTTGGTTGCATGCACGGTTGCATTCGGTACGACGACCGTACAGGGAACAATGACTTAGTCCGGAAGCGAGAAGGGGAATACCCTCCTTCAGACAATACGCTTGTTTACAAGGATGGCGAGTAGTGTCGGTGTACCGACCAAGAACGGCAGAGCTACGAATCTGCCTCAACGACTTTAAATCCGCTTCACCCAGGCCCCGCTCGACAGCCGCCTGTAGCGCCCCCCGGCGGAAGCTGTGATTCGTCTCCCCTTCGTAAGCTCGGCAGCCCGAAGGTGCTTCTGCGCTCGCGCCCCAGGCAAGCGCCGAACTGCTGAAAGGCTCCTCCTTGAAAGACTTTCGATCACGGCTCAGCGGCCGGAACAAGTGGCCGGAATAATAGGCCAGGACCTGGGGGAAACACAGCGCAGGATGAGCCGGGTTGGGCTCGAGGAACACAGCGGGGGCCGTTGGGTACGAACCGTCTTGGTACCGCGCCCCCGCACACACAGCCGGTAGGACACACCCGGAGCCCACTCCCAAGGAGGCGGCAACCGCAGCCGGAGGTCGGGCTCCTCGGGCCGGTCAGGATTGCAGAAGTCGGCCAGCTCCAGCCTGCCAAGATGCTTACATCAAAGCCACGATAAGTGCTCTGCCACATGAACTGCGCGCAGAGCAGGTTCCGAGTAAAGACCAGCGCGTCCACAGCAGAAGGGGCCGCCCAACGCCGCACCCTGTCGCGCACGCACGAGCGTTGCGATGCGCTGGTGCTTAGGGACCGTGTGGTCCCTGTGCCAGGCAGTCCGCGACTGTGTAAAGGCGATACGCGCACGCACTCGGGCGTGGTTAACCTAGCTTCATGACTGCCACTGCTCGGAGTGCACGTCAGGGGCTGGGTCGAGGATGGGTCCGATTTCAGCCTAACATCCCGGTCCTGCCTTGATGCGCAAGGGCCAGACTTCACGAGAAGTAGCTCACTGTATTCGTTACACAACTGTGGGTTCGATCCCAGGCAGTCGCGGACTGCCTGGCACAGGGACCACACGGTCCCTAAGCACCAGCGCATCGCAACGCTCGTACGACAATAACGGATGCGCTTAGACACTGCAGTCCACGCACTTAGAACAGTGACTACAGCTAAACGACTACACTGCGTCAATCACGCACTGTGTCACGACAACCCAACAGATACTCGCACAGACGCGAATACTTCGCCTCTGATAGCGGCACGGCCGAGACCTGCTCGTAACCCCAAAGCATGCGCAACCGGGCATACCCCGCGCGGTAGTCGGAGACCCAAGGAGAATCGCAGGGGTTGCCGCAACCCGTCATCGAATCGAAAGGGCCAGTCCGCCCGACACGGGCAAACCACCCGCTGAGGGACGATAACAAGCTCTTCACGGCCTCGGGCCCCGCAGCGGCGCTTAACTTGCGACCAGGGTGGATAGGTAACCACCACTCCTCCACGTAGACAAGGAGGTGCTCGGGACCTACGTCCGCCAAGCAAACCCCTCCCCCACGCTGTCGAGCCAGGCCGAGAGCTCAGCGGCTGCTGCTTCCTGGCGCTCCCGAGTGGAGTCAGACAGGGCCCTATCCATGACGGCCTGGGTCTTTAGCAGGCCCCGCTCGTAGAAACCCGCCGCCGGGGGCAGAACGGCGATGGGCTCTGGCTGGGCTAGACGGGCGACGCGAAGGTAAGCGAACCCGGCACGAGCCTGCCTAGACAGGGGATCGAGGTAAGAAGAACCGAAGACAACTATTGGACCTCATGTGCCTTACCAACGGGGTAGGAACCACGGTAGGTAGAAGCTCGAGGGAAAGCGCTGGCACCTCCCGCCAGCCCAGGGTGCCGACAATGGGAAAGCCGGTCCGGCCCACCCACCTTCGCCGAGTAAGTTTTGCCCCTCTGCTCCTTGCTGCCCTAACTGGTAGGCCTGTACTCGTGCGGTACACCAAGCCTGAGTAAGGCCGCGGGTTCTACTGGTTTCCCCCAACAAATCATCATCGTGCTGGTCAAGCAACCCGTACCCCAAGTCGTGTAGGCCTAGCAGTCGCGCTATTCGAGGTACGCCTGAAATACCATCGTCTGTATGGTTGGGAGGTGGTGTATGTAGTAGATTCTTTAATAGCCTCCAGCAGCCAGGTCTAAGGACCCGGATGATTCAACCAGGCCGGGCCATGGTGGGTCCGGTCGCCTAACTCGTGCAACATGCAGACAGAGCTTAACCACCTCCCAGCAGGTGACTCCTAACTATTGGTGCTCCCTGTCGGTGCACGCTTACATTTCAGTGACCCACGGGACACGACCCACCGAGGGCACACAACAGTGGGAATGATTCCAGACAGTCGCGGACTGCCTCGGTCCGGGCTCACATGGTTCCTCACTTGCCAGCAACCTACTTGACATGCTTGCCGACGTGCTGTGCCGCAAGCCGCCCCACACTCTGCTGCTCTGCCTCCACTACCTTGATGGCAGCCAGGTCCACGTGGTTTCACACACAGCTGCACCACACTACTACATATTGTATCGACCGGGTAAATCCACCGCGCACACAACACTCCTGCTTATGACCTGGTCGTCACAGTTCGTGCTGCTTGCTGATTCGCAGGCTGGGCACACATGCATGGATTCCTACCTTCCTCTTGCTTCCTGACCTCTGCTTCGGTCCACACCTGACGCGGCCAACCGCTCTAACCACACCACACCAAGAGCTCTCCGTGTCGACATGCATCGCTGCTGCCGCCCACACCCTCGTCCCATGGTACCGCCATCTTCACTCGAGGCGCCGTCCTAGCAGCAGCCACAACCTCCACTGCGACCTACGTACCACGATGCAGACGTCTTCCTGCACCAGATCACCCAGGCAAACCAGTCCCAGCCGCCTGGCCTGACCTAGCCCCAGCCAAGCCTCATCCCCTCCGCTCCCACTCCCGCTCCCAACGTACTTCACACAAGTGCGTCGTGTACAACACCCGAGCTGTACAACATATGGTACACGCCGTACACCGCCACAGCTAGGACGTCCAGCCGGGTGGTGAGGGTCAGAGAGGCCGCATGACCTGAGGGGTGAAGGAGGGCAGCAGGGGGATCGGAATGTTGGGGGGGGGGGGCGATAATGGGAAGGAGAAGGATTGGAATGTTGGGGGGGGGCCGATAATGGGAAGGAGGGGGATTGGAATGTTTGGGGGGGGGCGATAATGGGAAGGAGGGGGATTGGAATGTTGGGGGGTTCGAGGGAAACCCGTGTTGGGGGGGGCGATAATGGGAAGGAGGGGGATCGGAATGTTGGGGGGGGGGCGATAGAGGGTCCATGCAGTGCCCCCCATCCCACGTCCATCATCCTTCCCCACCTGCCAGCGAACAGCGGGCTGCTATGGCCGGGAAGGTCCTGGAAGCGTGGGGGAGAGAGCAGTGGTGGTGGCCAGCTCGCTGCCCTCCAGTGCCCGCCTCAGCCAGCTTGCCCTGAGCCTTGAACAGGTAGCCTCCCCTCCCTGCTCCCCCCTTGCCCCTCCCACATCACCAGTAGCATGTGCGCGCGTCCTGGTGTCAGAAGGCTATTTCCGTTACCAGTCCTTTTATTGTAACCCCCGCTGACGCCGGCCCCCCGACCTCTCCCGCCGCCCCCCAACCCCCCCCCCCCACACACACCGCCGCCCCCGGCCCCAACCCCCCACACACCGCCGCCCCCGGCCCCAAACCCCCCCACACACCGCCGCCCCCGGCCCCAAACCCCCCCACACACACCGCCGCCCCCGGCCCCAAACCCCCCCACACACCGCCGCCCCCGGCCCCAAACCCCCCCACACACACCGCCGCCCCCGGCCCCAAACCCCCCCAAAAACACAGCGCCGCCCCCGCCCCCACCCCCCCCCACACACACACCGCCGCCCCCGGCCCCAAACCCCCCCTCACACACCGCCGCCCCCGGCCCCAAACCCCCGCCACACACACCGCCGCCCCCGGCCCCAAAACCCCCCTCACACACCGCCGCCCCCGGCCCCAAACCCCCCCACACACACCGCCGCCCCCGGCCCCAAACCCCCAAAAAACACACCGCCGCCCCCGCCCCCAAACCCCCCCACACACACCGCCGCCCCCGGCCCCAAACCCCCCCTCACACACCACCGCCCCCGGCCCCAAAACCCCACACACACAACGCGGCCCCCGCCCCCAAACCCCCCCTCACACACCGCCGCCCCCGCCCCAAAACCCCCCCACACACACCGCCGCCCCCGGCCCCAAACCCCCCCCACACACCGCCGCCCCCGGCCCCAAACCCCCCCAAAAACACAGCGCCGCCCCCGGCCCCAAACCCCCCCACACACACCGCCGCCCCCGGCCCCAAACCCCCCCCTCACACACCGCCGACCCCGGCCCCAAACCCCCCCAAAAACACAGCGCCGCCCCCGCCCCCAACCCCCCCCCACACACACCGCCGCCCCCGGCCCCAAACCCCCCCTCACACACCGCCGCCCCCGGCCCCAAACCCCCGCCATACACACCGCCGCCCCCGGCCCCAAACCCCCCTCACACACCGCCGCCCCCGGCCCCAAAACCCCCACACACAACGCCGCCCCGGCCCCAAACCCCCCCAAAAACACACCGCCGCCCCCGCCCCCAAACCCCCCCACACACACCGCCGCCCCCGGCCCCAAACCCCCCCTCACATACCACCGCCCCCGGCCCCAAAACCCCACACACACAACGCGGCCCCCGGCCCCAACCCCCCCCCTCACACACAACCCGGGCTGCTATGGCCGGGAAGGTCCTGGTTCCGCCTCAGCCAGCTTGCCCTGAGCCTGGAACAGGTAGCCCAGGCAGCTGACCGATGCGAGTGTGTCTGGGTGGTCTGCACCCAGCACTCGCTCGTAGCCCTCCAGTGCCCGCCTGAACAGAGGTTCCGCCTCAGCCAGCTTGCCCTGAGCCTGGAACAGGACAGCCAGGTTGTGGACCGACGTGAGTGTGGATGGGTGGTCTGCACCCAGCACTCGCTCCTTGCCCTCCAGTGCCCGCCTGTACAGAGGTTCCGCCTCAGCCAGCTTGCCCTGAGCCCTGAACAGGCGAGCCAGGTTGTTGACCGACGTGAGTGTGGATGGGTGGTCTGCACCCAGCACTCGCTGCCTGCCCTCCAGTGCCCGCCTGAACAGAGGTTCCGCCTCAGCCAGCTTGCCCTGAGCCTGGAACAGGACAGCTAGGTTGCTGACCGATGCGAGTGTGGATGGGTGGTCTGCACCCAGCACTCGCTCGTAGCCCTCCAGTGCCCGCCTGAACAGAGGTTCCGCCTCAGCCAGCTTGCCCTGAGCCTGGAACAGGACAGCCAGGTTGTGGACCGATGCGAGTGTGGATGGGTGGTCTGCACCCAGCACTCGCTCCTTGCCCTCCAGTGCCCGCCTGTACAGTGGTTCCGCCTCAGCCAGCTTGCCCTGAGCCCGGAACAGGACAGCTAGGTTGCTGACCGATGCGAGTGTGGATGGGTGGTCTGCACCCAGCACTCGCTCGTAGCCCTCCAGTGCCCGCCTGAACAGAGGTTCCGCCTCAGCCAGCTTGCCCTGAGCCTGGAACAGGACAGCCAGGTTGTGGACCGATGCGAGTGTGGATGGGTGGTCTGCACCCAGCACTCGCTGCCTGCCCTCCAGTGCCCGCCTGTACAGTGGTTCCGCCTCAGCCAGCTTGCCCTGAGCCTGGAACAGGACAGCCAGGTTGTGGACCGACGTGAGTGTGGATGGGTGGTCTGCACCCAGCACTCGCTCGCTGCCCTCCAGTGCCCGCCTGAACAGTGGTTCCGCCTCAGCCAGCTTGCCCTGAGCCTCGAACAGGCCAGCCAGGTTGCTGACCGATGAGAGTGTGGATGGGTGGTCTGCACCCAGCACTCGCTGCCTGCCCTCCAGTGCCCGCCTGAACAGAGGTTCCGCCTCAGCCAGCTTGCCCTGAGCCTGGAACAGGACAGCCAGGTTGTGGACCGACGTGAGTGTGGATGGGTGGTCTGCACCCAGCACTCGCTCGTAGCCCTCCAGTGCCCGCCTGAACAGTGGTTCCGCCTCAGCCAGCTTGCCCTGAGCCTGGAACAGGCCAGCCAGGTTGTGGACCGACGTGAGTGTGGATGGGTGGTCTGCACCCAGCACTCGCTCGTAGCCCTCCAGTGCCCGCCTGAACAGTGGTTCCGCCTCAGCCAGCTTGCCCTGAGCCTCGAACAGGCCAGCCAGGTTGCTGACCGATGTGAGTGTGGATGGGTGGTCTGCACCCAGCACTCGCTCGCTGCCCTCCAGTGCCCGCCTGAACAGTGGTTCCGCCTCAGCCAGCTTGCCCTGAGCCTGGAACAGGCCAGCCAGGTTGTGGACCGACGTGAGTGTGGATGGGTGGTCTGCACCCAGCACTCGCTCGTAGCCCTCCAGTGCCCGCCTGAACAGTGGTTCCGCCTCAGCCAGCTTGCCCTGAGCCTCGAACAGGCCAGCCAGGTTGCTGACCGATGTGAGTGTGGATGGGTGGTCTGCACCCAGCACTCGCTCGCTGCCCTCCAGGTCCCGCCTGTACAGTGGTTCCGCCTCAGCCAGCTTGCCCTGAGCCCGGAACAGGACAGCTAGGTTGCTGACCGATGCGAGTGTGTCTGGGTGGTCTGCACCCAGCACTCGCTCGTAGCCCTCCAGTGCCCGCCTGTACAGTGGTTCCGCCTCAGCCAGCTTGCCCTGAGCCTGGAACAGGACAGCTAGGTTGCTGACCGATGCGAGTGTGGATGGGTGGTCTGCACCCAGCACTCGCTCGTAGCCCTCCAGTGCCCGCCTGTACAGTGGTTCCGCCTCAGCCAGCTTGCCCTGAGCCTGGAACAGGACAGCCAGGTTGCTGACCGACGTGAGTGTGTCTGGGTGGTCTGCACCCAGCACTCGCTCGTAGCCCTCCAGTGCCCGCCTGAACAGTGGTTCCGCCTCAGCCAGCTTGCCCTGAGCCTGGAACAGGGCAGCCAGGTTGCCGACCGATGTGAGTGTGGATGGGTGGTCTGCACCCAGCACTCGCTCGTAGCCCTCCAGTGCCCGCCTGAACAGTGGTTCCGCCTCAGCCAGCCGCCCATACAGTTGGCTGAGCCGTGCAGCTATGTAGAGCTCATGGCCCACGTCCTCTGTCCATTCGGACTCCGCAGGCGGCACCTGCGCCACCGCTCCTGCGACCAGGGCGTCCTTGAGGCGGTGGGTCATGAGGTTCAAGTCGCCAACGTCGGATCGGATGGCGTCCAGAATGCGGACTCGGTCGCTCTCCACACTGGCCTTAGCACGGCTAACATCCAACTCATTAAAGACCTGGGGTTGAGGGGAGGAAGGGAAGGCGCCCGCCGGCGGTAAGTTGCAAGTGATCTTGACACCAGTCCGGTGTACATCCACTTCCCTGACCTTTCCGTTTCCTGCAATCTCCCGTCCCCCCCCTGCCCCCTTGCCCCTCCCACCTCCCCCCCTCTCCCCTCCCCGCTCCTTCTTCCTCTTCACCGCACCCACTGTCGTCCGCGTGTGTGGCCGGCCACCCTAGTCCAGTAGCATGCGCGCGCGTCCAGGTGTCCGAAGGCTATGCACCCACTGCATTTCCCAGTTACCGGTCCTTTGATTGAAACCCCCGCCGCCCCCGCCCCCCCGCCGCTCCCCCCCCCGCCCGCTCCCGCCGCCCCCGCCGCCGGCCCCCCCGCCTATACCCTCATCCCCCAACCCCCCCACACCCCGCCGCCTCCGCCCCCCTCCCCCGCCCCCCTCCCCCGCCCCCCTCCCCCCCACACACCCTGCCGCCCCCGCCCCCAACCCCCCCACACACGCCGCCACCCCCGCCCCCCAAACCCCACACACACCGCCGCCCCCGCCCCCCAAACACCCCACACACACCGCCGCACACACACCGCCGCCCCCGCCCCCCAACCCCCCCCCCAACACCGCCGCCCCCGGCCCCAAACACCCCCACACGCATACACCCGCCCCCGGCCCCCCAACCCCCCCCCCACACACCGCCGCCCGCGCCCCCAAACACCCCCCCACATACACCGCCGCCCCCGCCCCCAAACACCCCCCCCACACACACCGCCGCCCCCGCCCCCCAAACCCCCCACACACACCGCCGCCCCCGCCCTCCAACCCCCCCACACACACCGCCGCACACACACCGCCGCCCCCGCCCCCCCCCCACACACACACCGCCGCCCCCGGCCCCAAACACCCCCCCACATACACCGCCGCCCCCGGCCCCAAACACCCCCCCACACACACCGCCGCCCCCGCCCCCAACCCCCCACACACACACCGCCGCCCCCGCCCCCCAACCCCCCCCCCACACACACCGCCGCCACACCGCCGCCACACGCACACACCGCCACTGCGCACATCGCACTCAGCACCACACAGCACCACACACATCACACAGCGTCACACAACATCCCTCTCCCCCTCCCCTCCGTGCCACTGCGCACTTGCACGCCTGCTTGTGTCCTGTCGCTGTACTGCTCGCTGCATTGCATGCTCGCGCACTTATCCCACATTTCCGCGTTTTTCCTCACTTCTTTTACTAACAACACATTACTCTTCCGTAGACGCGGCGCGTTCACGTGTGTCCCTGCCTGTCCATCCGCCCCGCATGTCTCCTTCGCCCTTCAACTTAACGCTAACGTTCTGCTGCTTCGCCTGGTCCTTCTTCCTCTCTTTCCCAGGTCAGTTTCCTTCGCATTTGGCATGGGCTGGGATTCCTGTGCCGGGCACTCTGTCTGTTACTGGCATTGCACGCGCAGTTGTTACCTCTACCCTGCCTTGCGCACTAGGATAGGTCACTAGGTACTTAGGCGCAGTAGTCGTAGGAGCTTCGCGCCACGCCTACGCCGCAGCAGCGCGGCGTCGGCTGTTCGGGTCGCTACTGCAGCTCAGCCGCCCGCCACCGTCCTTCTGGTTATCGGAGCGCCGTCTACATAATCGGAATTATGGCTTCTCGCGGATACACTCTGGGCTTCTTTCGGTAACTCTTGGCGCCTCGCCCTGCCTCCGGATTCCTTGGTCTCTTCGCGCTCCGTCTCCTTCGCGGCTCAGCGCAGCATATATAAAACACCGCCGCCCCCGCCCCCCAAACCCCCCACACACACCGTCGCCCCCGCCCCCCAAACCCCCCACACACACCGCCGCTCCCGCCCCCCAACCCCCCCCACACACCGCCACAACCGCCCCCCAACCCCCCACACACCCTGCCGCCCCCGCCCCCTACCCCCCCACACACACCGCCACAACCGCCCCCCAAACCCCCACACACACCGCCCCCATCCCCCAAACCCCCCCACACACCTCGTTTGCTAGCCTTGCCCCCTGTCCCGCATCTTCACGCCCCATCTTTTCTCACCTCCTCCTTCCGTCGTACAGGCCTCCGCCGTCCAACGCCGTACGCCGCCGTACCAGCCCGCGTCGTACCCGACTCCCCGTATATCCGTCCTCACCTTTCCTGACTCCGCCTCTTTCGCCGCGCCGCTGGGGCCTCTTCGTTGCTTTGACCCCTGTCCACCCGCTTAGCGCCTGGATATTGTTTCTAACGCCCCCTGCTGCCCCCTGCCCGCATGCTTCGCGTCGACCGCTTTCCCCACCCGCTCTGGGCCCTGGCCAGGTGAGTTCCGCCACTGGGTTGGGCCTCTGTTCTGGTAGTTTTTTGCTAGTCGTTGCGTTCTTGTCTGCGGGCGTCGGGACCTGCGTCTGGGCTTTCGCGTCCCCCATGGCGGCGCGGCGCGGCTTCGGCCTGCTCTCCTGGACGACCGCGGACCTCCTCTGGTAATGACAGCTTCCTCACACATCTGGTCGGTATTCGGGCGGGTCGGGCCGGGGCCTCCGACTAGGACCGGGACTGGGACCGCGATGGCCGCTCTCCCATAGCGCCCCAACTCCCACAGTTTTCCTACTAGCGCCCAAAACCGATTCTGCGAAAACTTTACGTGCGTCGCGTGGGGTCCTCGCTCCCTTTCGTCTCGCCGTAGCCGATATAGCTTAGCCGCCAAAGGTCATATTACGACCTTCGGCTTTCGTATCCCCAACCCAGTTCTCCAGCATGCATCTCAAAACTTCTGTTTTAAACGTTTTTTCGGACATCCACGGGTTTCCCTCGAACCCACACACCGCCGCCCCCATCCCCCAAACCCCCCACCGCCCCCGCCTCTGTCTCTTTCGTTGCTTTGGCCCCTGCCCTCCCGCTCCGCCACCGGGTGTTGTTCCTGACGCCCCCTGCTGCCCCCTGCCCGCATGCTTCGCGTCGACCGCCATCACCACCCGCTCTGGGGCCTGGCCAGGTGAGCTCGGCCGCCGGGTTGGGCTCCTGCTTTGTTCGCTCTTTGCTAGTCGCTGCGTTCTTGTTTAGGCTCTCGCGGTCTCCGGTCCCCCATGGCGCCGCGGCGCGGCTTCGGCCTCCTGCCACGGACGCCGGCGGACCCCCTCGGCTTATTTCCGGCTTCCTCACATCGTCCGCAATCCTATGGTCGGTATTCGGGCGGGTCGGGACCGTGCTGCGCTGTCCGCTCTCCCATCGCTCACCGCCTCCCCCAGTTCTCCTGCTAGCGCCCAAAACCGGTTCCGCGAAACGTTTCCTTGCGTCGCGCGGGGTCCTCGCTTCCTGTCGTCTCGACGCAGGAGATTTAGCGTCTTTAGCATCTGTGACCGCCCCTTTCCTGTGACGCTGATCCCAACACCGACCCCACCCTGTCCCGTAGCACCGACCCCACCCTGTCCCGTAACACCGACCCCACCCTGTCCTGTAACACCGACCCCACCCTGTCCTGTAACACCGACCCCACCCTGTCCCGTAACACCGACTTCACCCCACCCACGGCGCGTGTATGTCCTCCTTACTACGGTAAACCCCCCTTCACTGCGCCCCCTTCCCTCCCTCCCCTCACCGCAGCCCCCCCTTGCCATCATCATTGAGGTGGTGTCAACAGCCAGCCCTTTCGTCCCCCCTCCCCCTTCCTTTGCCACTATGCCCGACCCCCCTGCCCTCCAGTCGGTCCCCTAGCCCCTGTCAGTAGGCCCCCCCTAGCCCCTGGCACTAGGCCCCCCCTATCCCGTAACACCTGGCACTAGGCCCCCCCTGCCCTTCAATACCGACCTTTTCGAGCTTCTCGAAGTCGAGTCCGTACGACAGCATCCGCAGCTTGTTGCCCCCCGCCTTGCTGCTCTGCCACGCCTCGTACAGGCACCAGATGCGGGTGAGCAGGGTACCTTCCGGGTCCAGGACCATGAGGGTCTCCTCCGCGTCGTGGACAGCCTCCAACAGCGCCAACAAATCGAGGTTGTTCTGACTACCCTTGTGCTGGTTCTGGGAGGGCAGCGAGCATAAAGGTGCGGAGGGGCGGTTGGACCCCAGCATGGCAGTTACTTCCGTTAGCTCTGGTTGGCAGGACATTGCGACCACTACCCCGGGACCTGCGCACATGCACACCATTGCTGTACGGCACCACTGATCGTCATTACTCACCACAGCAAAATTGTCGAACAACACAAACACCTCGTCGGCAGCCAGGGGCGGCAGCGGCTGGCCGTCCTTCCGCCTCCACTTCTTCTGCCGCTCAGGCTCAAAGTGTTTAACCACCATGTCCAACGTCTCCGCAAAGGGCCGGGACCAGGTGTGGCTGACGAAGAAGAACGGCCGCCCCTGGGACACGGCCGCTCTCACTTCCGGGTCGCGTGGCAGCAGCGGGTCCGTGTCTCGCAGCATCCAGTCGCTGAAGCGGCACTCGAAGCGAGACGTCACCGGCTTGATGATCTGCCCAACCAGCTGTTCCGAGTTCAGGCCGAGCTCGCGAATCCGGTTGTCCTCGACAAACTGCTGCAGCCAGGCTAGGGACACCGCGGCCTGCGAGCAAACAGAGGACGGGGGAGAGCGGGGGACGTGTTTGAGGCCAGTGCTGCGATTCGGGTTTCCCCTGCTGCGTCATCCAACTCCCCTGCTGCGTCATCCAACTCGTACTCGTATCACACAGCTCCTATTGTTTACTGTCGCCCAGCTGCTACCTGGACATTGCTAGGTGCTTCGGCGACGCCGCCCTTGTCCCCTGGGAACGTGGTAGTGCCGGCCACAGCAGCCGTCTGGGGTACCACAGTCGCCATCATGGCTGAGCACCGAGCCAAGTTCCTCAGTACAAAGTGAGACCGTATGCAGCATGGCCGATGCAAGGGTCGGCCGCGAGGCTCTAGAGCTACGCATGCACCCATTACGCAGACCGTCAGACGCGACCACAGCCAGACGGTCTGCCCGACGCCAAGACCAGCATTGTTTAAGTTGTTCCATATCCGCGTACTGCCCCAGCCGCGCAAGCCGGGCCCTTACCTTCGAGATGTGCGTGGCAGGGCGGGCCATCGCGCCGGTGTTGCCGCCATCGTGGTTCTCCTCAGGTGAAACAGAAGCCACAAGCACAGGCCCTGGTGTGGCAGCGTGATTGTCAGCGCCAGTTTGAGCCTCCATTAGCTTGGCCTGTCCGTCCTCAGGTTTCAAAGGGCCTTGCGTTCCAGTACTCGCAAATAGGAATACAGGCTCTTCAGAGGATACCCAGAATAGGAAGGGCTTCCGAGTGCACCGTCGCCAGGGTGCACGTGAGGAGTCGTGATGGCGCACACAGGCCAGGCCTCTGCAATCTTGATAGGCTTGCACGTTGCTCCGATACCCTTATAGGTAGTATTCTGTAATCCTGCTTTTGCAATGGCAACCGCTGCGCAGCAAGTAGAGAATTTCTACGAGAGATCGAGTCTTTGAGTGCCGTGCAAATGCCCGTGCACTTTGTTGATGCTCTTCCTTAATAGAGAGGGGGGGTCTTTGATCACCATTTTGGCATCCAATACGTCAATAACATTTTGTTAAAGACTGGTCAATCGTCGCTACTAGGAGGACGTTCTGCGGTGTTAGGAGCACATTGCCGGGGTAGGTTGACAACTGCGCCACTCTGCCGCCAGGGTAGGTTGCCAAGTGCACCCAGTGCGGCGTGGCAGCTGCCGCGTGTGGGGGATGCGACCACGGAGCAGGCACACCGCCAGTGCTGGAGGCGGGCCCTTGGAACCGTGTGACCGGATGTGGGTGGTGCGGATGGAGGTGCAGCCGGCAGCTGCGAGCCCTACCCTACACAGCCGCCACTGAGGGCCACCGCTGATGCGCCGTGCCGCGGCTTGTGGCGCAGGTTGGCTGAGGAGTAGGCGGGGTGTCCGGTAGGTTGGCTGAGGAGTAGGCGGGGTGTCCGGTAGGTTGGCTGAGGAGTAGGCGGGGGTGGTGGCTGAGGAGTAGGCGGGGTGTCCGGTAGGTTGGCTGAGGAGTAGGCGGGGTGTCCGGTAGGTTGGCTG
>BDSL01000234.1:0-41727 GCA_003116995.1 Yamagishiella unicocca | reverse complement strand
GGGGGTTGGGTGGGTATATGGGTGGGTGGGTGGGTATATGGGGGGGGGTTGGTATGGGTGGGTGGGTGGGGGGTACATGGGGGGTGGGTGGGTACATGGGGGGAATGCAGAAGCAGTGGGTACCTGCGACTTGATGCCAGTACGCACCCAGTACGGGAATTCGCACGATTCTTCTTCCAATATATTCTATACATACATACACAGGATGTATCAGCATCAGAGTTGAAATAAGATCGCACTGCATAGGCGGCACCGCACCGCATAGGCACATAGGCGGCAGCGCACCACATAGGCGCCATTGCACCACATAGGCGCATAGGCGGCACCGCACCGCATAGGCAACATCGCACCGCATAGGTGCATAGGCGGCACCGCACTGTACGGACAACATCGCACCGCATAGGCGCATAGGCGGCACCGCACCGCATAGGTGACATCGCACCGCATAGGCGCATACGTGGCAACACACCGCATAGCTGACGTCGCACCGCATACGCGCATAGGTGGCACCACACCGCATAGGCAACATCGCACCGCATAGGCGCATAGGTGGCACCGCACCGCATAAGTGACATCGCACCGCATAGGCGCATACGTGGCACCACACCGCATAGCTGACGTCGCACCGCACCGCATAGGTAGCATCGCACCGCATAGGCGCATACGTGGCACCACACCGCATAGGCACATAGGCAGCAGTGCACCGCATAGGCGGCATAGGCAGCAGTGCACCGCATAGGCACATAGGTGGCACCGCACCACATAGGTGACATCGCACCGCATAGGCGCATAGGCGGCACTGCATAGGCACATAGGCGGCACCGCACCGCATAGCTGACGTCGCACCGCATAGGCGCATAAGCGGCACCACATAGGCGCATAGGCGGCACCGCACCGCATAGGCACATAGGTGCATACGTGCCACTGCACCACATAGGCACATAGGCGGCATCACACCACATAGGCGCATAGGCGGCAGCGCACCGCATAGGTGACATCGCACCGCATAGGCGCATAGGTGACATCGCACCGCATAGCTGATGTCACACCGCATAAGCACATACGTGTAGATAGCACCACCACATAGGCACATAGGTGGCACTAGGCACTACTCACAACCACGCACATAAGTGTAGATGGCACATAAGTAGTACTAGGCGCCACACACAAGCACTCCAGCACCACATGGCCATGTAGGTGACACGCATAACCACATACGGCAACATCATCCATCATCGCCACCGCACTTAGTAACTGACAGTTAGTAACAGCAGTTAGTAACTGACAGTTAGTAACCCGCAGTTACTCACTGACAGTTAGTAACCGGCAGTAACCAGCAGTTACCAGTTGATGGATACTGGTTGCTAACAGTTTGCAGTTTGCAGTTGGCAACCCACAGCCTGCAATCCGCAATTCCTGCAAGCATACCCTGTGCGCAAGCATATCCTTTGCGCGCATCTTGCGCGCCTCCCCCCTCCCACTACCCCCGCGTGGGTAGGAAGGGGTAAGCTCACTCGCGCAGCCCCCTGCGCACACGGGGAACGGCCATATCTTAAGAGGCTTCTTATCCACTTGAGCCTTTCTTGAGCCGGTCTTGACCCCATGTTTTGTCGATCTTATGCTAAAGCTGAAGAGCTACAACCAAGACCCTCGGACGCAAGACATTGGCAACGCACTTTGGTGAAGATGCAACTCAAGGTGCAGCAGAAGTAGAGCTTAAGGCTAGCCCAACATTTGTCCCTAAGAAACCGTTACGCAAGAACCTGACCAAGTACCCAAAGCAGAAGAACCTTTACCAAGCACGCACCCAAGATGATTCCTAAGATATTTTCAACAATCTCAGCAGTGCGACCTGCACATTTCTTATATGTAATATAACATTAACCAGTGCATCATGTGAAGGGCACGTCGTACGCGACAAAGTGTCGCGTACGACATTGTTAGTTGCTGCGCCTGTGAGCTGAAAACTTCTTCTACGATGAGCTGTTGTCGCCTTCAGCACTAATAATAACCGTATGCAATATACATATAAATTATCGATATTGCCAGGCAATAGCAATGCAGCAGCAGTGTTCGTCAATGTTTGACCAGGTGTCCACGCATCCACTCTGCCACTTTTCCAGGCTTCTAGTGGAGCAATGCATCTTTATAATTATATTTTAGGCAGGCCTGTTAAGTTCTGGGCGTCGCGCTTCAGCATTTTGCTTGGCGAGCTATGGTCAGCGAGCGAGGAAGGCGACCATCAGGACCTGCCAGAGCTGCTCGCTGCTCGCAGTCAGATGGAAGTTAGGGCCACTGGACTTGTGCTGCCAGCAGTATAACAAAGCTCGAGAGCTGCCGGTGAGCAGGAAGACCATTGCTGACCTCAAACCCAAAGCTCTGCTTGCGTGGCTTTATTTCCCTAGTTAATGGATAATTTTCATTATCTGAAATGATTCATTTTCCTGGAATACATGCAGGTGATCGAATCCTGCCAAGACTGGTTGACATCTATCTTAAGAACCTGGCTGCGCTGTATGCTGCCAACTTTGAAGCATTTGGCAAATCACGCTGTGATGGTAAGCGTGGGAGTGGCGCATGTTTTCTGTGTGTGCTGCCTGAGAGTGTTGCAACGAACTCCTTGATAGAAAACTACTTCAACTTATGGCACCAACCCTCGATGAAACCCACAGGACGTGCGGGACACACAGCTGGGAGAGGACTTTATGGACGTGGCAGGATATGGAGCAGAGAGCATGGAGCAGCGGCTTGCTGGATTTGGTCGTTGAGGAGCTGCTGCAGCGTGACATGGATTGTGAGCATGGATTGTGAGCATCAGCAGTGTATGGGCCCTGCAGGGCTCAGCTGAGCAAGTAGCGGCATGGTCTGGATCTAGAGCAATAGTGATGGGGTAGGCAACACGAGCAATAGCTAGCAGAGGGGATATGAACCGTGAAGTGAAGGGAACCGCGAGCGAGGTGAAGGGGCAGGTTGTGGGCTCGAAGTAAGCCTGTAGGTCAGTATTACTTGAGGAAGGCAAGGGGCATGGAGCACAGCAGCTAGCGCCCCATCAGGTGTGTGGCTAGCTAGTTCGGTGCAACATGCCAGTTTGTAGGAAAGAACAGACTGACCCCTGTGGTGGAACATACTGGTTCCTGGGGTGAAATGTAACACTTTTTGCAGTGACAATGTCTTTAGTGATGTCGGCTTGAGCCTGGATCTTGAGCCCCGCCTTGAGCTGGGCTCTTCTGTGTAATGCCTTGAGCAGTTTACTTCACCCGGATCTTCAGCGGGGTCTTAAGCTTGGTTCTTGTCCTTTCTCTCAACAAGCCCTCTCAAGATATGGCTTGGAAAATGGATTAAGATATGCTCAAGAGTGCCTCAAGACCAGCCGTTCCCGGAGTGGCGCTGCTTGTGGGTATATGGGGGGTGGGTGGGCATATGGGGGGTGGGTGGGCATATGGGGGGTGGGTGGGTATATGGGGAGTGGGTGGGTATATGGGGGTGGGTGGGTACATGGGTGGGTGGGTGGGTATATGGGGGGTTGGGTGGGTATGTGGGGGGGTGGGGGGTATGTGGGGGGGTGGGTGTGTATGTGTGGGTGTGTGTATGGGTGTGTGTGTGTGTATGGGGGGGTGGGTGGGTGTGTATGGGGGGTGGGTGTGTATGGTTGGGTGGGTGTGTATGGGTGGGTGGGTGTGCATGTGTGTGTGTGTGTGTATGGGTGAGTGTGTGTGTGTGTGTGTGGGTGTGTGTGTGTGTATGGGTTGGTGGTTGTGAATGGGTGTGTGTGTATGGGTGGGTGGGTGGGTATGGGTGGGTGGGTGGGTGTGTATGGGCACGGGGCCAGGGGCAAGGGCGCGGGGTGTGGGGCCAGGGCGCGGGGCCAGGGGCCAGGGGCCAGGGTGTGGGGCCAGGGTGCGGGGCCGCAGGGCCAGGGTGCGGAGCATGAGGCCAGGGGCCAGGGTGCGGGGCCACAGGCCGGGGTGAGGGGCCAGGGGCCAGGGCACGGGGCCATTCACCCCAGCCCGTGGCTGGGGTGAATGGCCTGGGGCCAATGCATACCATGTTCCAGATCCTGGTGGTGCCCAAGAAATCTGTCAGTGTGCTGATGCCAAACAAAAGGTAACACATTCAATGCACTACTGGCAGCACCCAACACGCCTGCCTATTATATGGGTGGGTGGGTGGTTATGGGTGGGTGGGTGGGTACATGGGGGGTTGGGTGGGTACATGGGGGGGTGGGTGGGTACATGGGGGGTGGGTGGGTATATGGGGGGGTGGGTGGGTATATGGGGGGGTGGGTGGGAATATGGGGGATGGGTGGGTGTGTATGGGTGAGTGGGTGTGTGTGTATGGGTGGGTGGGTGTGTATGGGTGGGTGGGTGTGTATGGGTGGGTGAGTGCGTATGGGTGGGTGGGTATATGGGGGGTGGGTGGGTATATGGGGGGTGGGTGGGTGGGTGGGTGGGGGGGTATGTGGGGGGTGTGGGGGTATGTGGGGGGGTGGGTGGGTATGGGTGGGTGGGTGGGTGGGTATGGGTGGGGGGGGTATGGGTGGGGGGGGGGTATGGGTGGGGGGGATGGGGGGGGGGTGGGGGGGTGGGTGGGTATTGGGGGGTATGGTGGGTTGGGTGGGTATGGGGGGTTGAGTGGGTATGGGTGGGTGGGTGGGTACAGGGGGGGTGGGTGGGTATATGGGGGGGTGGGTGGGTGTGTATGGGGGGTGGGTGGGTATTTGGGTGGTTGGGTGGGTATATGGGGGGTGGGTGGGTATGTGGAGGGGTGGGTGGGTATGTGGGTGGGTGGGTGTTTATGTGTGTGTGTGTGTGTATGTGTGTGTGTGTGTATGGGTGGGTGGGTGGGTGTGTATGGGTGTGTGTATGGGTGGGTGGGTGGGTATGGGTGGGTGGGTGGGTATGGGTGGGTGGGTGGGTATGGGTGAGTGGGTGTGTATGGGTGGGTGGGTGGGTGTGTATGGGTGGGTGGTTGTGTATGGGTGGGTGGGAGGGTATGGGTGGGTGGGTGGGTGTGGGTTGGTGGGTGTGTATGGGTGGGTGGGTGGGTATGGGTGGGTGGGTATGGATGGGTGGATGTGTATGGGTGGGTGGGTGTGTATGGGTGGATCGGTGTATATGGGTGGGTGGGTGGGTGTGTATGGGTGGGTGGATGTGTATGGGTGGGTGGGTGTGTATGGGTGGGTGGGTGTTTATGGGTGGGTGGGTGGGTGTGTATGGTTGGGTGGGTGTGTACGGGTGGGTGGGTTGGTGTGTATGGGTGGGTGGGTGTGTATGGGTGGGTGGGTGTGCATGGGTGGGTGGGTGTGTATGGGTGGGTGGGTGTGTATGGGTGGGTGGGTGAGTGTGTATGGGTGGGTGGGTGGGTATGGGTGAGTGGGTGTGTATGGGTGGGTGGGTGTTTATGGGTGGGTGGGTGTGTATGGGCACGGGGCCAGGGGCCAGGCTGCGGGGCCAGGGGCCAGGGCGCGGGGTGTGGGGCCAGGGCGCGGGGTGCGGGGCCAGGGGCCAGGGTGTGGGGCCAGGGTGCGGGGCCGCAGGGCCAGGGTGCGGAGCATGAGGCCAGGGGCCAGGGTGTGGGGCCACAGGCCGGGGTGAGGGGCCAGGGCACGGGGCCACGGGCTGGGGTGAGCGGCCTGGGGCCAATGCATACCATGTTCCAGATCCAGGTGGTGCCCAAGAAATCTGTCAGGGTGCTGATGCCAAACAAAAGGTAACACATTCAATGCACTACTGGCAGCACCCAACACGCCTGCCTATTATATGCTAACACGGCTCTGTATCCTGCATTCCCATGCACGCACAGGTACTAGCGAACATGGGTGCAGGCGGTATCTGCATCGACGAAATTGGTTACAATACGCTCAAGCACCTTGGAGTGTGCAACCAATCCTGCAACAAGTACATGCCAGCCAGCCACCTGCCTGATTCGGACAGTGCAGGGACAGTGCAGGTGACATCATGTCAGCAAGGCCACTGCTATTGTTTGGCGACCCCGCGCAACACCCCACGCCCAATGGCACTGCCATCACATGATCCACCTCCCAGCTCCTCGCTGACCCGACTTACCAGCCCACCATCAGCAACCTCGCCAGCGGCCGCCCAGCCAACAGTGACAATGCCCGCAAATGGGATGCCCGCATGGCATTGCTAGAAAGTGGGTTCAACACCTACCGCTCTTGCGATGTGGTCATCCTGCTAATCAGGCAACAGCGGCAGACCAATTCACCAAGTGGCGTCAAGCTGCAAGCCGCCATCAACCTCTTCAATGGTCGCCAAGATGCGACCTACGATGCCATCGCCGTTGTGGTGGATGCTCTAAACGCCAAACAATCTGTTCTGCTGTGCAGTTTCTCATATCCGGGTGCCAACATACCAGCCAAGTAAGCCGCTTACATGGCTTCATATGTTGATGTCTTCTCTACCATAACTCTTGTAACATTCATTTCAGCTGCCCGGTTCCAACTCCACACACCACCGACATTCCAGACCACCAATAGCATATTATAATTTCCCGGGCAGCGGCTTCACTAATGATCCACGGTGTTTCTCTCTATCACACTACTCGTGTTACTGATGCTGGAAGGGCTCCCGCATAGCAATGTCGTACGATGATAGGTCCTCGTGTCATAGAGTGGCTGACCGATCTAATAACAAGATTGACCCGTATCACAGCAACCTTCTCCTAATCTCAAACTCGGGCGCGATAGTGATTATCCTTGCGGTGTGGGCGGAGAGTTGACTGAAAGGTCAGCAACGGTTTGGTTCCATCGTAATGGACTGGCAGACGGGCAGGGACAACCCTAGGGGGCGGGGCCCCTCCGGTGCACCGGGGCCCCACTCCAAAAAGCTAGTAATAGCACGGCGGGAGGGTTGGACGGGTGCATGTCGGTCGTCCATACTACCCATAGAGTATCCCACCAACATATCATGTCCCTGCCACCGGACATAACCTGTACATACATCAGCAGTAGGGCCCTCAGCCCCCACCATGAAGCGCCAGAAGTGCATGCCTGGCTCGCCACCGCACGTCCAGACAGGCCGCTTGGTCGGAAGCGACCAGGAGGAGTGCCTCTGCCACCTCAGCTGCCGCTGCTGTGAGAAGTTCCGGCACCAGGCAATGCACCGCTTCAATGCTTCCGTACACCTCATCACCATCATCCACCCCACCACCGTTGTACGCCTTACCCCTGCTGTATGCCTCACCACCACCACCGCTGATGGTGTGGGGGCTGCAGCCCAGGGTCTTTGCTTCCCCTGAGCCACCAGCACCACTTGTAAGGTAGCGGGCCAGTCGGTGACACTCATCATCGGCACTAAGGAGTGCTATGCCCTCACCATGATCACACAGCAGCCGCTCCCCGACACACCCTTGGCCACCGCCTGCACTGCAGCCTGCGACCACCACCGCCGTGGGGGTGGAGGCAGCTGCAGCAGCTGCACAAGCACAGGGCGGCCCACACACCGGCACCACTGCCAATAACCCGCTCGTCCACTCCAGCCAATATGATACATCGTACGGGCCGCAATGCGCGTGAGCGGTCGTCACCATTGGGCCGGTGGCAAGCTGGCCTTCGGTGACTGTGGTCGAGCCGCTACCACCACTGCTGCTGCTGCCGCCACCGCCGCTGCCTAGCGTGCCCACTTCCTCTCGACCACCTTGGTCCGTCAATTGGGCCAGCACCCGACACCACACCCCGCCACCTGACCCCGCCTCCTCCTCCTGCCAGCGGTCATGCAGGACCTGCAACAGTTGGACCCCTGCAGCTGCCAGCGGCTCCAGTGGGACCGCTGCTGGAATCCCTGAATCTGGCAGCCAAGCACATCCGTTAAGAACCCGTTCACCCCCCACCACCTCCCCCTCTGCCCCAAGTGCTGCCACCTCGTGGCCCACCCCCCTACCCGGCATCTCGGCCCCGCCCTCCACTTCCAGACAGCCCTGAAGGTTCAGCAGCAGCGCTTCCGTGATGGCGACTGCGGTGCAGCCTCGCCTGAGGGCTGTGCAGCCAGAGTGGTGGGAGGTCGGAGGAGGAGCGAGTGCCACGGAGGTGGCAGCTGGGGTGGCGGGGTCTGGACGAGGTGCCTCTGGAGGCGGAGGCGGCCGGTCGTGCGGAAGGGGGAGCATCAGAGCTGCCAGCGGGCAGGCCTTGCGCAGGGCCAAAAGGGGGCCGGTGATGGCGGTAAAAGCAGTGCGGACGATCCAGGCGTGCAGCAGCACCTGTCGAGGGAAGGGGGGGGGAGAGGGTCACGAGGGGGGGAAGAAGTTGTATTGCATGGCCGGGCGTAACATCCACTGGGGTAGGGATGTGTCGTAGGAGAGAGGTCCACAGAGGAGAGTCAGGGGGCTGCTCAAGCATGTGGGTCAAGCCGGCCGTGGGGCGGGATATGTTCTGCAGCCCTGTCCTCTCCTCTGTCCTCTATATCTCAAGGTGCCGATGCCTTTTAGAGACATGTGGGTATCCTAAGCGCCGAATCGTTAACCTTGGACACGCACACCCGGGACCCCATTCAAGGCATATCCACTGCGCGCGCACGTGCCGCCAAAGCATGTGTTACGAATGCCCAGCCAAGCCCGTCCCTGTGGCACACAGCAACCTGAACCGCGTGTCCAGATCCTCCAGCTGCTGTTTCCTTCTCCTTTGTCGGTCCACGGCTTTCCTCTCTAACCCACCCACCCGCTCCCACCTGTGCAGCGCGTACACAGCCAAACAGCGCCCGCGCTGGACCTTCTGCCACCACCGCCTCCACCTCCAACGATTGCGTGCGGTCGTTCTGTTGCCACTGCCGCTGGGCCGGGCGCTGGTCCCCACCACCGACTGCAGCCCGCACCTGCGCCTCCGTCCTCCGCATCCACCCTCGGGCCGCGAGCGCCACCGCACACTGAACCACCGCCTGCCAGGTGAACGTCGCCTCCACCTGCAACACGTGTACGGGGGCCGCGAGAGGAAATGTAACTCTTCTTTCTTGTGGGGCTTGCAGCACGAGTGGCACGGGGCAGCGCTATCCGTACGACAACAAAGTCGCATGTATGGAAGCAGCGGGCCGGACACGAGCCACAGCTGCAGCAGGCGCACCCTTGGGCAGCGAAGTGGAGCCTTGCGGGACACAGGTCCGGCCCCCCGAAAGTCCCGCCCCCGGGTTCCCCGCTGGGAGCTCTCTGTCCTAGCTACCGCCCCTGCACGTACGCCTACATGCGCGCTCTTCCTCTTTCACAACTTCCTCTTGGCGTCGTGGCAACTGGTCTACACCCCCGCCCCTGCTGCCCCTGCCCCTGCCGCCACCCCCACCCCCGCCGCCGCCCCCGGCCCCCCGCACCCGCACCCCCTCATGCTCCTGCTACCATCGCCACCGCCACCGCCCCTGCCGCCGGCCCCCTCCCTCAACCCAGCCTCCGCACCTCCCCACCTTCATACTAAGCTACACTGCCACCGTCAAAATGCATCCCCCCCCGTGATACCGCACCTGCCCTCACAGGTGGACCTTGTCACCGCCATCCTTCGGGACGTCAGCGCCGGCTTCATTTAGCTATGGGATGTATGCCTCCCTCCCTGGATTCTCACCCTGGTATATTGCCTCTCCTCCGCCGCTGCCGTTAGCCTCGTCCAAGCATTCAACGCCCGCCAGTTCCCAATCCCTTTCCTTTCCCGCAAGACTAGGACTTCACCCGCCTTTACACCAACACATCGACCCCCACGACCTCCCTCCCCACCTTGGCCACGGCCGCCGTCTCCCACACCTGCGCCAGCCAATCCCAGCCCGTATGGCCCTACATCGAGGCCCTCACCACGCACTCCCTGCCCCACGAAGCCGGGCAAGAAGCTTCGCCACCGCGTCACCTTCACACTCACCTCGCCCTACCTACTCGCACTGTACCGTACTACTGCATTCGGCGTCGGGCCCGCCACCGCCGCCAGCCGCCCACCAACATCTCGCTACCGCCACCTCCACCTCCACCTCCACCTCCAGGCGTTCCAGTCCCCGCCGGGAGCGAGATGCGCCTGGCTGTGCGCGGTGCAGGTGTGGCGCCGTCAACCGCAGTGCCCCTCCCTCACTCACTCTTCCCTCCTACCTCCAGGCCGAAGGTCACATGCAGGGAGGCGGCTCCCCTCTCGCCGCCCGCAGGCTGCAGAGGCAGTGGAGGTGGGGGCAGCGGAGGCGGCAGCTCACACCTCGTGCCCTCTCCCACCACGGAGCTTAGTTCGCCCTCGCGGCTCCCCTCTCCTCCGCCCGCGCTCACGCGGCAACCAGGCCACGCCGCGCCCGCCGCAGGCCCTCTGACACCCCCCCCGGCTGCTGCCGCTGCTGCCACCGCCTGGTGGCCCCAGCCCCGGGGCAGGTACATGACGTCTCCCGGCTGTAGCATCACGACCGCCACTTCCCCCCGGCAGGAGCCGGGGACCGGTGAGCTCGGGGCTGATCCCGCTGGGGCCGATACTAAGCCTATGCTGGCTGCCTCAGGCCCAGACCCCGCCCTGAGGGGCGGCAGCGGCAGGCGCGGGCAGTAGCTGAGCGGCAGCAACTGCTCTGGCAGCAGCTGCGGCGGCTGTAGCAGCCATTCTTTGGCGCCCCGCAGCTGCAGAACCAGCACGCAGTGGTCGTCGTAGTGGGCGGACAGGCCCTGGCTGCCTGAGAGGGCGGCGGGGAGCGAAGAGGTGAGCTTAGAAACGGGGTTGCGTGTGAGGGCCGGGGTGGGGTTGCAAGGAGTGCGGCGGGGCGGGGTGAAGCGAGCCGGGAGGTAAGAGAGGTGAGGTGCTGGGGCCTGGGGGCTGCCCTTCGCTCCCTGCCGCCAGGCTTGATGTCGCCTGGTGTCATGGGCGCTGGCGCAGGCGTCATGGCGACCACCAGCAGCCCCAGCGGCTCTCACTGCCACTGCCACTGCCGCAGACAGCCGGCCGCCCCCAGATGGAGCCCAATGAACCCCCCCGTCCCTCCCTGAACCCCCCCCGTCCCTCCCACAGCTGGGCCCGCTCCCGCAGCAGCGCGCCCTCCAACGTGACGCCCTGCCACTGCGTGGCAGTCACAACAGCAGGTCGTCCCAACATCGTCAACACGACGAGCCCCGCCGGGACGATCGAGCATTCAAACTGACAACGCGGTTGCCCCAATGGGCCCTCCCCCGCCCCCGCCCTCCACCGCGAAATGGTCTGGGCCCAGCGCCTCCACGCCATCGTCCCTCTCCAGGGCACCGGCCACAACGTCCGCATCGTTCGCCTCGCCGACCCCGCCAACCTCATCTGCGGTGACCGCCCCTACATCAACCCCCTCGGCCGCCACCGCTGGTATATATGCCTCCCGCGACATCCGCCGCCTCCACCACCTGCTGCAAGCCTTCCACGCACGCCAACCACCGCCTGCCCCCCTTCCCACTTGGGCCTCGACCCCGTCTTCCAGTCCTGGTCGTCACCCCCTCTTCCTCTTGCTCAACGCCAAGCTCCCTCCCGCCGGCGCCCCGGACCTCAAAGCCAAGCTCTGGCTCCCGCACGCCCTCTGCCAGCAGTTCCTCATCACCCCCCCCACCCTCCACGTCCTCCTCCGCCGCCCCACCCTCCCCGCCCTCCTCCCCCCCAACACCCTCCCATCCCCGGTCCACTGGAAAGCGGGCCCCACCAACCACCAGTTCCTCTGCTCCTACCCCCTGTTCGCCCGCTCCCTCACCAGCGAGCAGTACGCGGCCCTCCTGGCGAAGCCCTGCGCGCGCCTGCTACAAGTACCCTGGCCTTCAGCACCCCGGCCTCGACCACGTCCTCACCACATGCCCATACATACCCGATCTTCCCCGGCCCCCAGCGAGTGGACCTCACCACCCTTTGGAACCACGGCGCCCGCTACCGCCCGCACCGACCCGCGCCCCCCCGTGCCGCCCTGCTCGCCGAACTCCACGCCTGCGCCCTCACCTGTACGCACCACTATGAACAACGGTACGGCTCCCCGCGGGGCGCCCTCGCCGCCTGGGCGGGCACCCTCGTTGGCGACGTCCCCGCCCTCCCTCCCACCGCCCGACGCCCCCTGCACCTTCACCTCGCCCATCCTCGCCGACGATACCCTCAAGACCAGCACCGCCGACTTCACTGTCACTGTCCTCCACCTCACAAATCGTCTGCCGCCTCCACTATGCGCAACCATGTACGCGGGACCTCTACGCACCGGACGATGTCCCCGCCTTCCCCCCCACCGCCGCCCCCGCCGCCACCGAAACCCTAAAATACAGGATGGTTACCCCCTACCATTGTCAGCTCCACCTATGGTAGTTACCCTCCATCGTAGTCAGGAAACGGCTATCGTAACCATCGTCTAACTACGCCGGGGGGGTAACGATCCTTGATGCACCTAACTACCATAGTAACCCCCGGTTGGCTGCCATAGGGACGCCGCCACCCCCGCCGACGCCGCCCCCCAGCCGCTCCCGCCGCTGGCCCCCGCCCGCGCCCCCCGCCGGCGCCTCTCCATTCTACCGCCCCTGCCCGCCAGCTTACATGCGGGCCCTCCTCTTTCACAACTTCCTACTGGCCCCGTGGCAGCTCGCCTATACCCCCACCCCCGCCCCCGCCGCCCCCAACCCCCCACACGCCGCCGCCGTCGACCCCGCCGACCCCGGCCTCGCCGCCCAGTTGCCCCTCCCTTTCCTTCCCCCGCCTTTACACCCACATCCCCCACGGCCTCCTCCGCACGACCATCTCCACCCTCGTCGCCGCCGCCGTCTCCCACGCCTTCGCCGACCAACCCCAACTAACCCGTCTGGCCTTTTATAGTCGTAGCACCCTCTACCCCCCGTCACCCCGACAAGAAGCCCCACCACCGGGTCACCTTCACCCTCACTCCGCCCCAGCACCCCTACAAACGTGTCGGCGATACCGTCACCCGTGTCTTCTCCCCCCGCGACTTAGACACCCTCTTCGACACCCTCCTCGCCTCCACCTTCATCCGCTTATTACTTCGGCCCCGCCCTCGTCCAGCAGACCCGCGGTATCCCCATGGGGCATCTCAGCCGCCCCCTTCATCGCCAACCTCTTCCTCGCCTGGTTCGAATACACCTTCCTCTGCCAAAGCCTCCGGCCCGGCCTCTCACCCGCCGCCCGCGCCGCCCTTGCCGCCTTCACCTTCTCCCTCCTTCCTGGACGACCTCCTCTCACTCCAAATCCCCACCCCGCCGCTCTCCTGTACACCAACACCATCTATCTGGGCCTCCACGGCACCTACCCTCCGGCCCTGCGCGTCGAACCCCAACTCCACGCCCACTTCCACCACAACGAAATGCCCTCCCTGGACCTCCTCCTCGTCCCCATCCCCGCCGCCGCCTCGTGCCGCCTCCTCACACGCCTGTACGACAAACGCGTCCAACCCGCCTTCGCCCACGTCCGCCTCACCCGCTTCCTCCCCGTCCACTCCAACGTCAATGAACCCTCCAAGACCAACATCTTCACCAGCCAGCTCCACCGCCCCCGCCGCGTCATCACCGATCCCCATAGCTTCTGCCTCAAAATTGCCCCGGTCCTCAACGCCCTCGTCACCCAAGGCCACTCCCACCGCCGGCTGGTCACCACCCACCGCGCCCTCGCCGCCTCCCCTTTCCTCTACCAACACGCTCGCCGCGCGGGCGCCGTCGACCTCCTGGCCGCCATCCACCGCCACCTGTGACCCCACCCTGCCCTCGCCCCGGCACCCCCTCCTCCCCTCCGGCGCACCCCCACTCCCATCGGCCGTCCCGTCGCGCCCTCGCTCCGCCGGCTCCGCTCTACCTGACCGCCGCTGCGCCCGCCAGCGGCGGGGCCCACACCTCGTCGGGCCAGCCAGCAGCCCCAGCCCTCCCTGCCACACCCGCCGGCGTTTAGCAGCCGCAGCCACCGCAGCAACCAGCCCCGGCGCCCAGCAGCCCGTCCCGGCGGCCCGCGGCCGCCGTCACCGCCGCCGCCCACCCCGGCGCGACCGAAACACGCATAGGAAGCTGTTCCCGCCGCCTCGCTCTCGGCTCCCCCCCCGCCCCTCCGCCCCCCCGCGCACCCGCCATTCAATCACCGTATCCTCCCACAGCCCCCTCTCCCCCTCCCCGCCTAGGCCGCCCCTCTCCCCCGTGTCCCTCGCCGCCGGCGTCGCACTGTGGCTCGCTGTGGCAGTGCGGTGGGGATCCGTCCAGCCCGGACCGCGCACTGCCATCCCCGTATCCTGTCTGCTCGCCTGCTGTTTTCCCCCTTGCCCCGCATCTTCACGCCGCATCTCTCCTAACCGCCGTACTCCGCCGTGCCGGGCCCCGTCGTTCCTAACCGCCGTACTCCGTCGTACAGGACCGTACAGTCGTACAGGGTCGCGTTGTACCCCTCTCCACGCATATCCAGCATCCCCTCCACCGCCTCCGTCTCTTTCGCAGCGCCGCTGCGGCTTCCTCGTCGTTTTGGCCCCTGCCCACCCGTTCCGCCCACCGGGTGTTGCTCCTGACGCCCGCCGGTGCCCCCTGCCCGCCGCATGCTTCGCGTCGACCGCCATCACCGCCCGCTCTGGGCCCTGACCAGGTAAGTTCCACCGCCGGGTCGGGCACCTGGTTTTGTTCGCCTTTTTGCTAGTCGCTGCGTTCTTGTCTGCGGGCATCGGGACCTGCGTCTAGGCTCTCGCGGTCTCCGGTCCCCCATGGCGGCGCGGCGCGGCTCCGGCCTCCTGCCACGGACGCCGGCGGACCCTATCTGGTAATTTCCGGCTTCCGCACGTCGTCCACAACATGGTCGGTATTCGGGCAGGTCGGGGCCTTGCCGCGCTGTCCGTTCTCCCATCGCTCGCCGCCTCCCCCAGTTCTCCAGCTAGCACCCAAAGAACCGGTTTCGCAAAACGTTTCCTTGCGTCGCGCGGGGTCCTCGCTCCTTTCGTCTCGCCGCCGCCGATTTAGCTTAGCCGCCGAAGGTCGACATGCATACGACCATCGTCTTTCGTATCCTCACCCCAGTTCTCCAGCATGCATCCCGAAACGTCTTTTCCTAAACGGGTTTTCCTCGCATCCACGGGTCTTCCTGGAAACCCCTCCCCTCCCCCCTCGGGCCCAAGTCAGCGGGTATCGCACCTGCCGGTGTGCAGTACATGTTCGCCCCCGCGGGCAGTCCCAGCAGCCCCTCCAGTTCGTCCTGGGCGCCCCGGGGGGAGATAACACGGCAGCACCGTTATCATGCGCTTGTAGTGCCAGTCACTGCGGCTACACCCCAACCCCTTGCGGTCTTCCTCGAAACCCCTTGATGCCTCCCAGCCAACCGCCCCCCCCCGCCAGCCCCCCCCGGCCGCACCTGCACCGCGCACAGCCAGGCGCACCTCGCTCCAGCCGCCCGCAGCACCACCGTGAACCCCGCCTGCAGCGCCGCCTCGCAGTCCCCGGCAGTGACACCTGGCGCCGCCTCGCAGTCCCCGGCAGTGACACCTGGCGCCGACCCCGCCGGCTCCTGCTGCTGCCGGCCCTCCACCTGAGGCGGCTGACGCTCGGTCGCCGGTGGAGCGCCGCCCGCACCCCTCGCCTCCACGGCGGCAGCGGCGGCGGGCGGCACCAGGCGCTGCGCACCACCGCGCACCAGGTCCACGTCGACGCGCGCCACCATATGCGGGAACACAGCGGCTCGGGCTTGACGTAGGTACGGCAGCAGCTCGCGGCCGGCGGCGTCCATCAGGGGGCAGTGGCAGCAGGAGGGGAGCAGAGAGCGCACCAGGGAGGAGGCGCTGGTGAAGGGGAGCGAGGGCGGGTCGGGAGCCTGAGCCGCACGCCGGCCGTGGTGCTGGAGTCGTTGGAGAAGCCATGACGCGGGCGGCTGTAGCTCGGGTGCCGGGTGGGGCGGCGGCGGCTGTAGCGGCTGTAGCTGCGCCTGCACCCCCGGACGCCGCTGGGATTGCTCCGGGAAGTCCCCTCCGACCCCGACCCCGACCCCGACATGCGGCTCGTCGTCGAGCCGTACGACGTGAGTCAGGGCCGCCGCCGCTGCGGCAGCAGTCGTATGCTTCATCGGCAAGAACAGCGGCCGTGTTTCCCAGTGCCTCCCCAGCAGCAGCTGCCACTCGTCGGGCCGCAGCAGGCCACACACGCCGGCAGCTCCCTCCGCACTGCTGCCGCTGAGGCTGCTCATGCTCCGCCCGATGCCCCCGCCCAGCCGCGCAGCCTCAGGCTCAGCCGCGTCGCCGCCAGCACCTGCCGCTGCCGCAAATGACGCCGTCAGGGGCCCCGGCCCCGCCACGTCCGCCAGCAGCATGACGAGGCAGGCCAGGTCCTGTACGACAAGCGCGGGCGGCGGCGGTGCAGCCGTGTCGATGGCGCTGCCTGTTCGGGCGTTGTGGTGGACAGTTGGCAGTTGGCAGTTAGCGGCTGGTGGCAACGCGAGCCGCTGCGCTGCTGAAGGATAACCCGAGTGCAGTGGCAAGCCAACCTTCTTATCCACCCCCAAGCCCTCCACGCCGCCCACCGCCCAGACAAAAGCCGCCAGGGATGCGCACTTAGCCCCCTTCAGTGGAATCCACCCCGCCTCCCCACCTCACCCCCAGCATGCATCTCGAAACGTCTGTCCTAAACGGTTTTCCTTCGTGTACGGGTTTTCCTTCGTGTACGGGTTTTCCTTCGTGTACGGGTTTTCCTTCGTGTACGGGTTTTCCTTCGTGTACGGGTTTTCCTTGCAACCTCACCCCCCACTCCCCCTCACCCCGGGCCCCGGGGTGAGGCAAACCTCGCTCTATCATGCACACACCGAGTTCTCCAACAAGCAACTACCGATCTCAGGCTTTGTGTATGTACCGGAACCAGGTTCTCCAGCACGCAATTACAAACGAGGGTGTAAACGTTCTCGACCTTACATTTCAGTGCCGAACCCCAGGTTTCCTCCCATACCCTACCTACCTCTGACAGCCAGCTTTTATGCCACCCTACCTCTGCCCACCTCGCCCCGCCCCGCCCCACTTACCGGCTTCCTGGTCCCAACCGACGGGAGCAGCTCCAGCTGCTACGGCCGCCGCCCGGGCCGCTGTCCACGCCTGATGGCAACGGCATAGCGATTTGTGCGTGTGTGAGAGAGTGTGTGCGGGGCGGGGGGGCCGGATGATACACACCGTTGGGTTTCGGACCCACGGGTCCGGTCTGACACAGCAACCTGGCCCTTCTGCCCGGCCACATGTCCAAGTGCACCCAGTGTCCAGCAACCGCACACGAAAACATGGACCGGCGTTGGCGTCTCCCCCGCCCTCTCGTCCCCACAGCACCCCGCACCACATTCCCGCACCGCGTCCCATTCCACCCTGGCATACAGGCCACCCCACCCCACCCCAGCCCGCGTTGAGTGATCGGTCCTTTTTGCCACACACACCTGCTGCAACACCGGCAACGCCTCGGCCGCCTGCTGAGGCCCCACCTGGCGCCACCCGCTCCGCCTCCCAGCTGCATCGCGGCCGCTGCAATTGCCGCCTTCGCCGCCGCCACCCGCATCCGCATGTTCTTCCCAGGCCGTGCTAGTGACGGAGGGTCCCCTGGGGCCTCTGACCCGCGGGTCGGCAACCTCCTTCTCCCCTCCCTCCTCCAGCATCAGGTCCACCAGCAGCTGCAGTGTGCCGGCCAACGAGCTGCACCGCAGGGCGAGCAGCAGCTCTTGGCGGGATCGGCGGTCCGACAGCGCCGCCGCTCCGGGCGTAGAACCATCACCGGCGCCTGTTGTGACGACAGCGGCGCCCTGCACCCCGACTGGACCCGTCGCCATCGCCGCCATCATCGCGTGCAGCGGCGGCGACACCTCGTCGGACCCCTCAGCTGCTGCTGCCGCCGGCGCTGCATCCACGGCCGCCTCCACCACTAGCCGCCGGCGCTTGGCGGGCGGTGAGGCCGCCTGAGGCTCGAGTCGGTTGCTGTGGTCTCGGGGGCCAGAGCTGGCGGCCGCAGTGGTGGTTGCGGTGGTTGCGGTGGTTGCTGCAGTGGCGCCCACTGGCCTGGCGGCGCTGGAGGCGGGGGGCCCCAGCGGCAGCGGTGCTGGTCCGTACGGCGCTCGCGGTGCCGTATGGGCCGGCGGCGGGAGGCTCGGTCCTGCCGCTGCCGCCGCTGCTACTGCCCCATTCAGTCGCCGCAGGACGGCCGCCAGCAGCACGGGGCAGGCCCCGGACGAGACCAGCGTCTGCGGGGTAATTCCGTGTGGGGTGGGGTCGCGAGGAAACACATGGGATGGTGGGTGGTGTGGTATCGTAGGTTTATGGTGGTGTGGGGCGGGGGGCGGTGGGGCCCGGCAGGTCGGGGGTGGGTTGAAGGCTGAAGAGAGGACCCCGAAGCATCGGCGAGGGCGACGGAGTTTCTGTGCTGGCGGCCCCAAGCCGGATGGGCGGGGACCGAGTATCGGGGGCAGTAAACGGTGCGGGCCGGTTAGTGCGGCCCCACAACAACGTCAGTGCAGCTGTAAAGAAGGCGTTCGGAAAGAGGCAGTGGCCGTTACGACCCTCACACCCCTCAATACCCTCAACCCCACATGCAGCAGCACCACCAGGCACCCCCGTCCAGAGGTAGGCCTGCTGCTGGCCGCCCCCTTCGCCCTTTTCACTCGAGTGCCAACCAATAGGTTTGCTCCCAACCCTTCGCCTGGCGACCGCCCATCCTCAATTCCCTTACCAGCCTGCCCTCCGGCAGAACTGCCAGGGTGCGGCAGGCCTGGAGAGCGAGCCCCGCCTCGTCGGTCGTCGCATCGTCCCCGGAGTCGGTTTCGGTTCCGTCATCGGAGCTGTCGCCGGTGTCACCATCACCAGCGCTGTCGTCACTGCTTTGGTCTCTGCTTGAGTTGCTGCAGGCCAATGGGTCCGCAACCGAGCGACTGCAGTGCCTACGGCCGAAACGCTCGTTCTTGCGGCCAATTCCGACTTGCCTAGTAGCGGCCGCCTGAGAGATTAACCGGGCTGGAGGCTTGTTGGCAGGAAAATGCTGCGTCGGGAGGCAGCCCGTGGAGGCCGGCCTCAAGAAGTCGACGAGCTTCTTCACAAATTCATGATCGAGGGCGATAGGAGCCAAGCCAGAAGGCCCGGATTGCTGCAAGCTGCGACACAATTTCTGCACCGCGCAAGCGACCCGCAGCACGACGGCGTGTTGGATGATGCAATGAGGTATAAAATTGCGATAGTTCGGAATGAGTGACTAATTACGCACCTCCATCATCTGCAAGCGACGGGTCCGTCAGACGCATGTAAGCAATCGGCTGATGATTTGATGTTTGCTACTCCGGTTCGCATTTGCTGCGAAGTAATTACTAGGAAGTCGCAACAACGGTAAAAAGATATGCCTAACGGGCATAGCATAGCCACAACCCATCAGAGTCACACATGCTCCCTAACAACGTTCCGTACATGCACCGACCTGACACGTATGCAGCAATTACGACTTCACAATCTGTAAACCGTTACAGCAATAAGCGGAACCCTCACGCTAGTTTCAATTATGCCTGGGTCCTTTGAGCCAACCCCGAGCGCCATCCGGAGCAGTGCGCATCACGGCCGGAGTCATGTTGTTAGCTGCGATCAGCACTGCAGGCTACGGAACGTTCAGCGCAGGCCGGACCGCTCTGATCGGAAGATGGCTGGGGAGCCCGAGTTTAAGCACTAGCTGCGCTTACACCTCCAAGAACAAGAAATTAAGACACTGCAGGATCACTTCTGATTTGCCTTAGTCAAGCCAGCTGTTTGAGGCGTGGTGTTGTGATATGCATCCCTAGCGCTAGGGATGCATATCACAACAACGTGGGCTATTTTTAGGCGCTGGCCGTTTTACTGGCAGCAAACACACGAAAACATGAATCATCCATCTGTTTAAAGTAACTTGAATATCCGTTCGCGGCTATGGCAACAACGAGATCCTTGGTGTTGTTTAGGATGATTCAAAAATCCGTTCGGGGCGTCTATCTAGGCGACCATGAGCTATACCGAAAGGTGAGGAACTGGGAGTCCGCCCATGACTCGCCGACCCGCACGTAATCAGGATTAATTCATATTTACGCCCCGTAGTAGTCGCCGTACCCGCCAGAACTCCCGCCGTGGTTATCATAACTGCCGGAGCTGCGGTAACCAACATCACGATAATTACTGTAGCCGCCGCTGCCACCCCTGCCGCCGCGGTAATAACCCACTTCCCCGCTACTGTAGCCGCCGTACACAAAGCTGGATGCCCTGGCGCCGTCGTCATGGCCACTCGTACTGCTTCGGTATCGCAGAATATCACCGCTACTACCATAGCCAATGTAGGCGTCGTAACGCCCATAGTCGCCTGCTGAAATGCTGCTGCCTCCGTAACCGCCGTAACCGTAACCGCCAGCAGAGGAACCGCCGTAGGAAGGGCGTCCGTTGGCCACTACTGGTAGCGGCGAAATAGCTGGCGACGGCGGTGGCGATGGCGCGGGCTGGGAGGCCAGTGCTGGACCTATCATACTGGCCAGGGTGACAGAGCAAGTAGGGCAGCAAGCAGGCAGGCGAGATGGCCTTCGGGTCAGTACAGCTCTGAAGAGTACGTTTGAAACGGATGGATGGCCGCTGGGTCAACCTATCACCATCTACGAGCGTGCCACGCGCATAGGCCTGGCTGGCCTGCTTGGGGGTCGGATCCATAAATAAGCCACATGGGCACGCATACAACAAGGCCATGGAAAACGACATACAGGGCCTGATTGCACGGCCCGGCGCAGTAGCGGCCGGCTCTCGGCTCGGTTGTCGCGGCTGCTCGATGGTCTGACTCACCACCGCATGCCGCCGCCGCGCAGTCGGTGCTCACGTCCACTGTCATGTTGGCCTGGCTCCACCGGATGTTAGTCGGGGCCGCAGAGGTGATGCGGAACTGCACGGAGTCTGCGGAGTGAGGACGGGGGAAGGGAAGGGCATTGCATGGGGGGAAGCAACGATGAGGGGGAAGGATGCGGATGGGGGTGTGCGGCGAAGGAACGACCGGAAGCAGGGCGGGTCGCGTAGTGGTAAGCAGCAGTCTGCAATGAGGGGGTCACGCAGTCGGCGAGGGATGCATGCATTCACGCCCATGCCCACAGACAAGAGCAATAGACCCGACGAGGACCCACCGGTGGCGTTGCACGGCAGGGTGAAGGCCACGTTGAACGCCTTGTTGGGGGAGGACGACCTGCCCAGATCCATGCGGTTAGCGCTGCACGCACGCAACGAGGCGCGGGCAACGCTGGGTCAGCCGAACGCGTTAGCCACCGTTATGTTAGCCACCGCCGGGCGATCGATGCAGGGTGGGGCGGCGGGGCTGGCGAGCAGAACACGACGAACGAAGCGGGTGAAAGACGTACGGCCGGTGGCGGGGCCCAAACGGAGGGTGTCGGTGTGGATGGCTGGCCGGGGCCCAGCCATAAATGAAGGGGCCCAGCCATGAATGAACGAATGAACAGGGCGCGGGGAGGAAACGAATGAAGTATTTCGTGAAGTGTTCGGCGAACCTCGCAGTGGAGCAAGGTACGTAAGGAAGCCCCGGGCATATTATCGGCTTGCGGCCGGCTGACACGCAAGCAATGGTCGTTTTGGGGCACTCACCAGCTGGGGCTGCCGGCATAGGATATGGAGGGTGGTACGGGAGCGAACTCCCCCTTGGAGGCGGTCAGCAGCGCCAGACGCGCTTCCGGGAATGTCACCTGCACAGGAGCAGCGGCGGCAGCACGCGCTGATCGGCCAGAATCGAAGAGCAGCGGAAGGGACACGGTCACACGGACGCCCCGAGACGGCTTAGCGATAAGTTAACATATAGAGACAATAGTGAGTTATGCTTGCAAGAGCATGGCCGCATCTGAGTTTATCGTAATAGTCGACCACGCTAAGCAAGCCCACCCGCTAAAGGCTGCCACCTACCCCGCAGCGGGGTAGGTGTGGCTGCTAGCAAGCCACAAGCTGTGCCGCGAACGACTCCAGCAGCCGGCCGAGAACAACGAACAGACGACCACAACCGCCGTGCCCTCACCGTGAGCGCGTGGTTGGCTCCCGGGCAGAGGCGTGCAGCAGGGTTGCCGCCGGCATTGAAGAGGGTGAACACGATGTCGCTGTTACAGTAGTTGTTTGCCAGCCGTACGGACGGCAAGCCAGCAGGGAGGAGGGAGGGGTCCATCAGATGCGTGGGCTGAATCCATAACGGGGGCGGGGAGGCCGGCAACAGGCGGGGACAGCGGCGGCAGGCGGAATGCAGAGGCGCTGACGGGCGGAACGGGCGATTTGCGTGGTGTGGTCGAAGTGTTGCCGCTGTTGAGCCTCGTTCGCGCGCAGCGCTGTACGGCAACGAAGTGCGCTCGACACCTACAGCGCGCGTACTGCCTGGCGCCCACACACCTTTCCACCAGTTGTATTCGTTTCCAAGGGGTCGACGCAAAGCTAGCGAGCGCGCTATCTAGCAGACCCAACCCAGACCCAAAGCGGCAGACAAGCCCTGTACGTAACCCGCCCGTGGCATACCTATCAGCGCGGGGCTCGCCGTGTGGGGCCCCGAAATCGGCCAAGTTCCGATCGGGGTGTTGGGTGCAAGTGCTCCCCGGAACCACGTCGGGGAAATACTGCGGCCGGGCGGTTGCTGTCAGTTGGCAGGTGGAAAAGGTGGGCGAGGGAGGTGAGGTGAACAAGAAGGGGTAAAATAATGGGAAGCGAAGGAGTGATAAGTGTACGGTTGGATTGATTTATTTGCTGAGTATTTGAAGGGAACATGGCTGCGTATATGTGTTGGTGTTTCCAAAGGAAAAGACATGTACGATGTTTTGGAGGCAGGAGCACCTGATGTACTGAACCAGCTTTCAGTCGCACCCGTGTCTGGTACGTGAGTGGGCAAGGGACGAAGGGAAGCAGACGGTTTGGCGAGAAGGCACGTACGGGAGGTGAGGTAGGGTGGTGCGGTGGAAGGCGGAGACAGGGGACGCGCGTAGAGGGCGGGAGGGATGGCCGGAACGCGCGGACAGAGACGAACGGCAGCAGGGGCGCGCTGAGGGGGACGCGAGCGGCGGAGCTACCGGCACAGTTGAAGTTCTGACGCTGGCTCTCCAGATATCGTAGCAGGTCCGTCTACTGATTGTTCGATTGATGTTGTCGTCGGGACGTCGGGGGCAGCCGACGTCGGGCAAGGCGCTACTAACCTACCTACCCACCAGCAGGGTGCAGCCGCTTGAGAACGGCGCCGCACTTACCACGTAGGCTGCATGAGAAAGCCAGCAGGGAGGCCAGGATTAGCTTAGCCGCCGAGGAAGGGCGCAGCGCCTGAAGCGGGTGCAGCAGCAGGTTGTCCGCATGGCCCCTTCGGGCGACTCGCGCGTCGGTCATCTCTTCAGCGCGCAAGCAGCGTCGCCAAGGGCGAGGAACTATACGAGCCAAACGCCCATGCTATCGCATATGCAAGGAATGATGCAAACTAAACAGCAAGGCTTGGGCTTGCAGCCCTTTTATTGTTCGGGGGAGGCAGCTTCGGGCATCTCGGCTGCTTGCCTCGTATCGTCCATTCGTACACCGCACAAAAGCGTTAAAATAATAACCTAATGTGGGTGCCAACAGTGGAGTATGGGGTGCAGGGCACGGCAGGACAGGCGGTCGCGACGCGACTCGTCGACAACCATGTCAACGGCCCCTGCGGCCGTCAAGTTGGACGGCAGTCGATCGCATGTCCCAGCTCGTGACGTCTACATAATGTTTTATCTTAACAACTCATCTCTTATGCCTCGACAGGGGTTTAATTATGCCCGACAGGCTATGACGGACGTTTGGTAATGAACGGCAGCGCGTTGCAACGTCTCGCGCGTTTGCGCTCTTAGGGAGCTAGCTGCGAACGCGCTCCGAACCTCTCCGAACCTAAACAACCTAAAGGGGAACTGCGGTTGTACTCTTAAACCCCAGGCAGGGGTGCCCTGGCCATGTGAATGCGAGGCACGTGCGCTCTGCGCCACCCATCACACGCCTGCATTGATGTCGCCATGCACGTAAGGCAGCCAACTTGTTGTACACACCGACACCTCCGCCCATGGTGCCACGTGCATCCAGCCTTGCGTTCGTTGCGTGCCATACCTTGCGACCGGCCTTGCGTGTGTCCAGTTGCGCACGGTAAAGAGCATGCAATACTGGGGCGCACCGTGTTCACATGCATGCTCATTAGGGCCCTCTCGTGCGTCGCATGCGCCCTCATCTACCCCATATGCACAGCTGCATGTCCATGTGAGGTCAGAGGCGTAAGCATCACCTTCTATGTGTTTTATTGCGTGCCCAGACGAGTATTATGGTTGCACCTGCTGCCGCGGTTGCGATTCGACGGCGCCCAAATTGGTACAGCTACTTGTGACATTGACCTCTGCTCAAACCCACAGCGAGGCTTTCGTAACCCAACATGCAACTTATTTTCAACCACACGCTTTCAATCATTTGCAAACTCAGGTCGTTCATTGCTCTATATGGCTTTTGATCCTGTGTGTAAGGTAATCAATTCCACCCTTGAGAGGGCGTACGCCGTACGGTAATTTTCCGACAACACTGTTCGTCCTGTTCCGTTTGCAAAGAATTCCAGTGAGTTTGTTCCACAACACACACAGTATAACTGCGTAGCCAGGGTTGGGAAGCGATTTGGGAACGTAGCCCGTAATGATAGGTATCGCGGTCTAATCCTGCTTACGAAGCTAAACATCAGAAACGCTGTCACCACTAAATCACAACAATAAGTCTGCTGTGAAGACACACTTGGTTTTTGATAGGCTACTCGATATCGGACACAAATGGCAACCGCGGTTGCAGCTGCAGTTCCTACGGGGTCTAAGGATGGAGCAAGCAACTGGCCTGTGGGAAATGAAGTAGTGTTCCGGACGCAGACGGGCGAGGAGGTGTCTGGCAGTGTCTTCGCGTTCGATCGTCCCAGCAACCTGCTGGTCATTAAGGAGCATGGGTCGCATTCGGGCGTGTCTAATCTTCGCCTTTTAAAGGCCAGCAGCATCCGGGAAGTCCTATCCTCGGTTCAGCCAGACCGGCCTTTCGATCTGGAGCTACCGCATGTGGACCTTGAGCGCTGCAGGAAGCGCGAAGAGAAGGCCCTCCAACAAGCAGAGCTGGAGTCGGCACGTGTTGGGCAAGGCGTCACAAAGGAAGCACAGGCAATCTTCGACGCGTTGGTGAAGACCATGCCCTGCGTCTGGCGGAACAAGGTATGTTGCCTAACGCAGCGCAAACTGGCCGCATGGCTTTAGACTAAGTTATGCCATTCGCTAATCTGCCTCGCTGATGCCGTGCAATGCGCAGGCGATTGTTGTGCTGGACTCTGTCCATATTGAAGAGCCGTACACACCGGACAACTGCCGTTCTGACACTGAGCACAGTGCCACGCGGGAGCGCGTCAGAATGGTATTGCGGCTGGAACGCGAGCGCCTTGGGTTGTGATAAGGTTTCAAGGCAGGGCATGTGGGTTTTTACTGCAACCCGTCCCACTCAGCTTTTCGGCTCCTTTTTTAAGGGTGGGTTTTGACAAGGAAAGGACGGGAGCGGATTGGGCGCGGGTTGGCATTCGGTCAGGTGAGTACAGGCCTTAGGGGGTGGACGGGTTAGTTGGAGTGGCGGAGGCGAACCAGAGGGTGTTTGGCCAACAGGACAACCAGCATTGAGCACCTGCCAGCTCCCTCACGACGTGAATGGGCAAGAGAGCGCTCAGGATCACGCATTCATGACGTAGGCGTTTGTAGGTACGGTAGGACAGTAGGATTCCCGGAAACTGCATTCAAACTTAACTTGGGTGGGCAGCCGTCCGACTGCATGTGCATGTTGCGGCGCGGTGGGTAGCCAGCTGAGAGTGTGGCGGCAGCGCCCTTCACAGCATGCAATGGGGACTTGCGTTTCTGTGGGGTGCTGCCCGTCGACCTCGATCTGGGCACCCGTGCGGGCCTGTTTCCCCAGATATGATGCCAAGGCGGACATGGGAGGAGGTGCTTCTTTTACAGTTGGACATTTATGACGCTTCTTTAAACCGACATGACATGACCCGCAGGTGCTGCTGCTCTGCAGCACGCGTTGCTTTGTTTTTCGTTGTGGTCGACAAGCGGCTTCCAGCCCGCAGTGTTGAAAGAAAGGTGTGCTTTTCGACCCAGGGAATCAAGGGAATGGCCTTTTCGCTGACAGTTTCGCCCACCTATCTGTCAGGGACGATGGGAGGTCCCCCCCCCTTCTCGGGCCGCGTGTTTGGCATTGCCTAGTTTGCGATGGCAGCTTTCTTGAATTACATCTAGGCACCATGCAAATGATTGTGCACACGTATACGCTAGGGCTCGGGGCTTGTGTTTGCGCTGTGGGGTTCCCACGGGGATGGCTTTGACCCCTGTGTTTGTGCGGTGGGAGTGAGATCGGCTGTGCGGCGTCGGTGCGTGCGGTTGCCTGGGTTCGGGGCTCTCGCCGATATTTGTGGATGGTCGATGACCTCGGTCTGCGGTCATGTACGGTCTGCGGTCATCCAGTACATGACCGGTTCATGTACTGGATCATAAGCCAGGGCTGGCGCGGTTTAGGAGATATGGCGGTGAGTGCTGAGGCCTGGCGCCCCATCCGGGATTAGTTAGCAGTTAGGTAGGAGCACAAGAGAGGCAATTTTGTAAGCACCGCTTGCGTCGGACAGCCACCCGCTGGAAGTGTTTCTGCGAGGGCCGCCCAATACCATACATGCAACGCACACGACACGGAAGGAAAGCCCGATTTCGTGGTCAGACAGCTGCAGCATAGAGCATGTGCTTGCGCTGCAGGATGCTGTGAGCCCGTAGCCCATGCTAGTAACGGTTGACTAGCATGCATGCTGTACTGCGGGCTGCCAACGGCCAAATTCTCCTATATGATTCCTTCTTGGACGTTTTTGCCTATAGTAGTGAGCATAGTAGCCAACCAGCGGCATGTCAGCATTGCTCAGCTGCAAGCCTTTACGGGCCGGCCCCGTTCGTGGCCGCAACGCGACCTCGCGCCGACCATGCGTTCTTACATCTGCCGGCATTAAACTCTACAGCAATATCGCTAGCCGTGGGCGGATAGTTGAATGGTACCTGCAGGAGATTGGCGCTGCCGCCGATGTGCAGGTGATCAACATGGACATGCGCGAAAAGCGCGAACATAAGTCGGAATGGTTCCTGAAGGTGGGTAATAGAAACTGATCTGCGGCTTGAGTACGAAGAGGAGTTGACTTCGCCGTGTCCGTTTTTAGGTGAACCCCTTTGGCAAGGTTCCTGCGATGGAGGACGGCGACCTGAAGCTGGTGCGCTGGGACAGATCGTGTCACCTGAGCGTATGGCGGGGGGTGGGGTGGGAAACCTGGAGGCTCTGGGGAACGCGTCGGATGGGAACACTTTTTCGCGCTGGCGATTCCATTCTTCGTTGGGTTGAACGAGTCGGGCTGACAAGAGGCAAGCATAGATGCGTTGGTCGACTGTTGCACATGCGATCGGTCCAGCCCTGGCGAAGCGGTGACAAGCGAAGGGCACTGCACCCAGGGTGACGAGAGAAAGCCCCTCCTTCCAGTGGCGCGATGGCGGTCTGTGCAGCTTTGCGGTCCCCGCCCCAACTAGGTCTTTTTTCATGTCGTCCTTGTCTGGATACGGGTTTTCGCGCTAGCCCTCTCCGTTGTCGGTTCACGGACTTCTTCTCTAGCCCCCTGGGGATGGGACTGCAGCCAGTCTCATGTGCTGAGGCTATGCTGCTGCGCATGTGGGGCTCTGAACCAACACTCTCGCTCTCCCACCGCTGTAGGCTACGAAGCAAAGCCCTACCCACTCTTTGTATGAGTGCTCATGTCCCTGAGGGGCGCTGCCTTCCCTTGCAGTGTTCCACCTGACTGATGTAGTTGGCATGTCTGGCTGCCTTCCTGAGTCCGTGATGCTGCTGGCATCCATCCGACCCGTAGGGTTATGACGCTTGCACCTTTCCCTTGCAACACGACTTGTGCATCCGTGCCGGTCTCCGCCCCCACCCGCCTCCACTCTGCCCTCACCGCCTCCTAGCGTTTGCCCCTTGGTTTGTCCTGCTCCCTCAACGACCACCAAGTCTGGTTCCCGGGACCGCTCGTGTCAAACGCCTTCGCTTGAGCGTACTCATACACCAGCTCCTCCCCCCCATCCGCCCCCGGTCCCGCCCCGACCGTCTGCTGCCGTAAGATACGCAGTTTGAGAGCGGCGCTATCCTGCTGTACGTCGCCGACAAGTACGGGCAGCTCAAGACGATCCAGGAACGCGCGCGTGCCAGCCAGTGGTCCCACTTCGCCAACAGCACCCTGACGCAGTCCGTGTTCGTGGAGCAGGTGGGAGGTGGCATAAGGACCGGTTACACGACGAAGGGATAATAGCTGGCGCATTGTCTTCGGAAACATAGCTGTGGGCGCATGCTGGGGCACTTTGCATTGACTATCGAGAAACCTGTGTTTCTCGGGGCCACAGCAGGTGGTGGGGGTCAGGGGGGATGATAAGGGTGGGGGTTGGTGGGGGTTGGTGGGCATTCCACGTTGCACGTTGGACCCTGTTAGAGGTCGTGTGCGGAATGCAGATTCACCGGCCTGCCTACCACAGGCCAACTGCTCCCCTTTCTCACTGGGCAGCGGAATCGCTCCATAGGGGCCCGTTAATGGTCATGTACACTACCGGATTAGTGGACGCGGAAGGGCAGCGCAGTGCCTTCAGCTGTGGGATAGGGACTGGGAGCTGAGGCCTGGGAGGCGGTTGCTTGGTACCAGCAGCGGGGGCCACCTGGGAGGCGGTTGCTTGGTACCAGCAGCGGGGGCCACCTAGGAGGCGGTTGCTTGGTGCCAGCAGCGGGGGCCACCTGGGAGGCGGGTGCTTGGTACCAGCAGGGGGGGCCACCTGGGAGGCGGGTGCTTGGTACCAGCAGCGGGGGCCACCTGGGAGGCGGGTGCTTGGTGCCAGCAGCGGGGGCCACCTGGGAGGCGGGTGCTTGGTGCCAGCAGCGGGGGCCACCTGGGAGGCGGTTGCTTGGTACCAGCAGCGGGGGCCACCTGGGAGGCGGTTGCTTGGTACCAGCAGCGGGGGCCACCTAGGAGGCGGTTGCTTGGTGCCAGCAGCGGGGGCCACCTGGGAGGCGGGTGCTTGGTACCAGCAGCGGGGGCCACCTGGGAGGCGGGTGCTTGGTACCAGCAGCGGGGGCCACCTGGGAGGCGGGTGCTTGGTACCAGCAGCGGGGGCCACCTGGGAGGCGGGTGCTTGGTGCCAGCAGCGGGGGCCACCTAGGAGGCGGTTGCTTGGTGCCAGCAGCGGGGGCCACCTGGGAGGCGGGTGCTTGGTACCAGCAGCGGGGGCCACCTGGGAGGCGGTTGCTTGGTACCAGCAGGGGGGGCCACCTGGGAGGCGGGTGCTTGGTACCAGCAGCGGGGGCCACCTGGGAGGCGGTTATATGGTGCCAGCAGCGGGGGCCACCTGGGAGGCGGGTGCTTGGTGCCAGCAGCGGGGGCCACCTGGGAGGCGGGTGCTTGGTGCCAGCAGCGGGGGCCACCTGGGAGGCGGGTGCTTGGTACCAGCAGCGGGGGCCACCTGGGAGGCGGTTGCTTGGTACCAGCAGGGGGGGCCACCTGGGAGGCGGGTGCTTGGTACCAGCAGCGGGGGCCACCTGGGAGGCGGTTATATGGTGCCAGCAGCGGGGGCCACCTGGGAGGCGGGTGCTTGGTGCCAGCAGCGGGGGCCACCTGGGAGGCGGGTGCTTGGTGCCAGCAGCGGGGGCCACCTGGGAGGCGGGTGCTTGGTACCAGCAGCGGGGGCCACCTGGGAGGCGGGTGCTTGGTGCCAGCAGCGGGGGCCACCTGGGAGGCGGGTGCTTGGTGCCAGCAGCGGGGGCCACCTGGGAGGCGGGTGCTTGGTGCCAGCAGCGGGGGCCACCTGGGAGGCGGGTGCTTGGTGCCAGCAGCGGGGGCCACCTGGGAGGCGGGTGCTTGGTGCCAGCAGCGGGGGCCACCTGGGAGGCGGGTGCTTGGTGCCAGCAGCGGGGGCCACCTGGGAGGCGGGTGCTTGGTGCCAGCAGCGGGGGCCACCTGGGAGGCGGGTGCTTGGTGCCAGCAGCGGGGGCCACCTGGGAGGCGGGTGCTTGGTGCCAGCAGCGGGGGCCACCTGGGAGGCGGGTGCTTGGTGCCAGCAGCGGGGGCCACCTGGGAGGCGGGTGCTTGGTGCCAGCAGCGGGGGCCACCTGGGAGGCGGGTGCTTGGTGCCAGCAGCGGGGGCCACCTGGGAGGCGGGTGCTTGGTGCCAGCAGCGGGGGCCACCTGGGAGGCGGGTGCTTGGTGCCAGCAGCGGGGGCCACCTGGGAGGCGGGTGCTTGGTGCCAGCAGCGGGGGCCACCTGGGAGGCGGGTGCTTGGTGCCAGCAGCGGGGGCAGCACAGCGCTGAGGTGGTGCCGCCGCGGACCACAGGGTCGCCATGATGAGGGCAGGACACCACGAAGGGGCCGGCCAGGTGGTTCTCCCGGCCCCTGCCGGCCAGGTGGCCCTGCCGACTGTTAGAACCGTGTTTTCATGCGTTCACGGGTTTTCCTCGAAGAGCCGTTCCCAAGGCGCGAAGACTCGTCCCACACTGCCCCAAGCATCGGCCCAAACCCGCACGTTTTTCTCGCATCACCCCCCGTGAGACTGGTCTTTTCGCCTCCTCCCCATGTGTCGTTAACGCCTCTCGCCAACCCCGTGCGACCCGGGTGTCCTGTACACTGCAGTCTCGCGAGCGCTCCATGCCTGAGCTGTTCGCCTTCCTGAACGACCTGCTGGGCAAGCAGCCCTTCATCGACGGCGATTCGTTCACGGTGTCCGACGTGGCGGTAGGCGCCTACCTGCTTTACATCCCGGCCTTCCTGCCGCAGGTGGGTCGCGGGGAGGAGGGGCTGCTTACTTGGCAGGGTGGCGGGACTGTCTCCGTCGGGTGGCGGCTGGGCTGGGGTGGGTGGCAGGTAGGATTGGACCTTTCAGATGACAGTGGGAGAACTAGACGGAGTGGGCATGTTAGATGGGACAAATTAGTTCGCTGAAACGAGGGCATCAGATGCGCTAGGATATCGTAACACCGGACCGTCCATATGTACGAGCGAGGATGCTTCTCCTGGCCCATACTTAATCGTTGACACTCCTTACATGGCCACTGCGTGCATCAGTCTAGTCCTGAGCGACGCTAGTCACATGTGTGGCTGCCTTCATCTGTGGCTAGTCGATTACAGGCCCACAGCCCCGTTCGGGGTGCGGAATGCAGAGCTTCGCGTGTCCAGGTCCTCCCTTTCGCTCCGCGCCAAATTAGCAGCGACAAGCTTACGATCATAAGTCGCCTGTACACACGGCTCAAACCAGCCTGTGTCTTCACTCGTCAGATTGTCGACAACCAAAGCTACAGCCAACCAGCTCGGAACCATCAACAGTATCGCCACCGTCCCGCTATGCTGCATGTTGCATCCCAGTATTCTACCCTCCACACCCCGGTCACTTCATCCTCCCATATGATTGCTTACTACCTTCGCCCCTGGCTTCACTCTGCTGCCATGGCTGCTTCTTCCTCGCAACCTGCCGCTATATCAACTCCAACCACCACCCACCTGCAGGTGGACCTCACGCCATACCCCAACGTGATGGCGTACATGAAGCGGTGAGGATGGGCGTGGTGGTGCTAGGAACATTAGGTACTACAGGCGCTGAGGAGAGGGAACAGGGGCGGCGGGCCGGTGTGGCCGGGCCGAGGGTGCCGCGCCGTTCATCGGGGTCCCGCTGAGCCATATCGATGCGCTGAAGATGTGATGAGGTGCATGGGCGCACTTCTTCCGTGCCGGCAACGGCCGACGGGTGGTATGGCGGTGTCTATGGCGCGCCAGCCGTTTGCTTGTTGAGCCGAGACTTTGCGCCTGCCCCACTTGCCGTCCTCTGCTTCCAGGATGGCGGATCGCCCTGCGTGCGCAGCTACTGTCGCGGCCCGCGCAAAGGACAAGCAGGCGGAGACTGTTGCCGCAGCTGGCGCGGCTACGGCGTAAGTCGGCGTGCGCTTGGTGGTGAAGAGCTCACAGGCCAATCCACTAGTTTGTTCGTCGCGGAGGTGTACGCGCAGCTAGTGCCCGGACTCGGGCTCCCCAGCCATCATTCGGTATGCGGCCCGACCTGCGCTGAATGTTGCATAACCGGCCGTGCCGATTACAGCTACCAACATGACTCCCGCCGTGATGCGCACGGCTCGGGAATGTCGCCGGAAGCCGCTTGAGGTCGGCTCAAAGAGCCCGGGCATTTTCGCAACTGGTGTGAGGTTGCGCTGCGTTTTGTAATGATTTATTGCGGTTTTGAAGCCCACGGCCGGTGCATAAGTGTCAGGCCGGTACACGTACGGAACACAGTTAGGCCAAAGCGAGTAGTCGCGGACATTGCATTGTGGCACCTACGGATCTGCTGTGCCCGTTTAGCCTTTTCAATCCAGTTGCAAAGTTTCATTACAGCTTTCAATGCAAGAGGCTTTTGCTAACAGGAGTAGCAAACATTGCCCCGAGCCAGTTTGCGCCCAATGCCGAACACGCGTCTGACGGACGTGTCACCCTGCACAAGTAACCTTTCTCATTACAGAGCCGAAAGTATCGCGTCTAAACTAACAGCCCGTCGCGTGGTCCTGCTTGCCATCATGCTGCAGGGAGCTTGTACAGAAGCTGTGTCGCGATTTGTGGCAACCTGGGCTTTCCATCATAGCCCCATCGCCCTCAACCGTTAAAAGAGCTCGCCGACTTCTCCAGGGCGGCCTTCCGACGCATTATCTTCCGGCCGACAGGTCTCCAACCCCATCAATCCCTCAGACTGCCACTATAAACAAGTAAAAGCTACGACAGCGCTGGTGATGGCGACATCGATGACAGCTGCGATGACGGAAACGAAACGGACTTCGGGGACGATGCGATGACCGACGAGGCGGGGCTCGCTCTCCAGGCCTGCCGCACCCTGGCAGTTCTGCCGGAGGGCAGGTGGGTAAGGGAATTGAGGATGGGCGGTCGCCAGGCGAAGGGTTGGGAGCAAACCTATTGGTTGGCACTCGAGTAAAAAGGGCGAAGGGGGTGGCCAGCAGCAGGCCTACCTCTGGACGGGGGTGCCTGGTGGTGCTGCTGCATGTGGGGTTGAGGGTATTGAGGGGGTTGAGGGTCGTAACGGCCACTGCCTCTTTCCGAAAGCCTTCTTTACAGCTGCACTGACGTTGTTGTGGGGCCGCACTAACCGGCCCGCACCGTTTACTGCCCCCGATACTCGGTCCCCGCCCATCCGGCTTGGGGCCGCCAGCACAGAAACTCCGTCGCCCTCGCCGATGCTTCGGGGTCCTCTCTTCAGCTTTCAACCCGCCCCCGACCTGCCGGGCCCCACCGCACCCCGCCCCACACCACCATAAACCTACGATACCACACCACCCACCATCCCAACCCCACACGGAATTACCCCGCAGACGCTGGTCTCGTCCGGGGCCTGCCCCGTGCTACTGGCGGCCGTCCTGCGGCGACTGAATGGGGCAGTAGCAGCGGCAGCAGCGGCAGGACCGAGCCTCCCGCCGCCGGCCCATACGGCACCGCGGGCGCCGTACGGACCAGCACCGCTGCCGCTGGGGCCCCCCGCCTCCAGCGCCGCCAGGCCAGTGGGCGCCACTGCAGCAACCACCGCAACCACCGTAACCACCACTGCGGCCGCCAGCTCTGGCCCCCGAGACCACAGCAACCGACTCGAGCCTCAGGCGGCCTCACCGCCCGCCAAGCGCCGGCGGCTAGTGGTGGAGGCGGCCATGGATGCAGCGCCGGCGGCAGCAGCAGCTGAGGGGTCCGACGAGGTGTCGCCCCCGCTGCACGCGATGATGGCGGCGATGGCGACGGGTCCAGTCGGGGTGCAGGGCGCCGCTGTCGTCACAACAGGCGCCCGTGATGGTTCTACGCCCGGAGCGGCGGCGCTGTCGGACCGCCGATCCCGCCAAGAGCTGCTGCTCGCCCTGCGGTGCAGCTCGCTGGCCGGCACACTGCAGCTGCTGGTGGACCTGATGCTGGAGGAGGGAGGGGAGAAGGAGGTTGCCGACCCGCGGGTCAGAGGCCCCAGGGGACCCTCCGTCACCAGCACGGCCTGGGAAGAACATGCGGATGCGGGTGGCGGCGGCGAAGGCGGCAATTGCAGCGGCCGCGATGCAGCTGGGAGGCGGAGCGGGTGGCGCCAGGTGGGGCCTCAGCAGGCGGCCGAGGCGTTGCCGGTGTTGCAGCAGGTGTGTGGCAAAAAGGACCGATCACTCAGCGTGGGTTGGTGTGGGGTGGGGTGGCCTGTATGCCAGGGTGGAATGGGACGCGGTGCGGGAATGTGATGCGGGGTGCTGTGAGGACGGGAGGGCGGGGGAGACGCCAACGCCGGTCCATGTTTTCGTGTGCGGTTGCTGGACACTGGGTGCACTTGGACATGTGGCCGGGCAGAAGGGCCAGGTTGCTGTGTCAGACCGGACCCGTGGGTCCGAAACCCAACGGTGTGTATCATCCGGCCCCCCCGCCCCGCACACACTCTCTCACACACGCACAAATCGCTATGCCGTTGCCATCAGGCGTGGACAGCGGCCCGGGCGGCGGCCGTAGCAGCTGGAGCTGCTCCCGTCGGTTGGGACCAGGAAGCCGGTAAGTGGGGCGGGGGCGAGGTGGGCAGAGGTGGGTTACGAGGAAGACCCGTGGGTGCGAGGAAAACCGTTTTGAACAGGCGTTTCGAGATCCATGCCCGAGAACTTGGTTGAGGAAACGAAAGACGGAGGTCGTTTGTCGACCTTTGGCAAATCGGCGGCGGCGTCTAGACTAACGGAAGCGAGGACCCCGCAAGGAAACGTTGCGCGAAGCCAGTTTCTTTTGGGCGCTAGCTGGAGTACTGGGGGAAGCGGCGAGCGATGGGATAGCAGACAGCGCGGCAAGGCCCCGACCCGCCCGTATACCCGACCAGGAGTTTGCGGACGACTTGAAGGAGCCACATTACCAGATGGGTTCTGCCAGCGTCTGTGGCACCGGCAGGTGCGATACCCGCTGACTTGGGCCCGAGGGGTGAGGGGAGGGGTTTCCAGGAGACCCGTGGATGCGAGGAAAACCCGTTTAGGAAAAGACGTTTCGGGACGCATGCTGTAGAACTGGGGTGAGGATACGAAAAACGATGGTCGTATGTCGGCCTTCGGCGGCAAAGCTAAATCGGCGGCGGCGAGACGAAAGGAAGCGAGGACCCCGCGCGACGCAAGGAAACGTTTCGCGAAACCGGTTCTTTGGGTGCTAGCTGGAGAACTGGGGGAGGCGGCGAGCGATGGGAGAGCGGACAGCGCAGCAAGGCCCCGACCCGGCCGAATACCGACCATGATGTTGCGGACGTCGTGCGGAAGCCGGAAATTACCAGATAAGAGTCCGCCGGCGTCCGTGGCAGGAGGCCGGAGCCGCGCCGCGCCGCCATGGGGGACCGCGCGGAGAGCGCGAGAGCATAGACACAAGTCCCGATGCCCGCAAACAAGAACACAACGACTAGCAAAAGCCGAACAAAACATGTGTCCGACCCGGCGGTGGAACTCACCTTGCCAGGGCCCAGAGCGGGCGGTGATGGCGGTCGACGCGAAGCATGCGGGCAGGGGGCACCGGCGGGCGTCAGGAACAACACCCGGTGGGCGGAACGGGTGGGCAGGGGCCAAAACAACGAGGAAGCCGCAGCGGTGCTGCGAAAGAGACGGAGGCGGTGGAGGGGAGGCCTGATATTCGTGCAGAGGGGTACAGCGCGGGTCTTTACGACGGCTTACGGCGGTTAGGAAAGGTAAAGCAGGGAGGTGGGTGCGGTAAGGGGCGTGAAGATCGGGGGGGGGGGACAGCAGGCGAGCAGACAGGATACGGGGATGGCAGTGCGCGGTCCGGGCTGGACGGATCCCCACAGCACTGCCACAGCGAGCACGGCGCCGCCACAGTGCGACGCCGGCGGCGACGGGATGCGGGGTATGGGCCGTAGGGCCCGGGTGGGTTGCCCGTGGATGCCCGAAAAAAACCGTTTAGAACAGGCGTTTTGAGACGCATGCTGGAGAACTGGGTGGGGGATACTAAAGCCGAAGGTCGGAATATGACCTTTGGCGGCTAAGCTAAAGCGGTTACGGCGAGTTGGCAGGAAGCGAGGACCCCACGCGACGCACGGAAACGTTTCGCAGAACCGGTTTTGGGCGCTAGCAGGAGAACGGGGGGAGGTGGTGAGCGATGGGAGAGCGGACAGTGCGGTCCGGTCCCGGTCCCGGTCCCGACCCGCCCGAATACCGACCAGATGGTTGCGGACGTCGTGAGGAAGCCGGTCATTACCAGAGAAGGTCCGCGGTCGTCCATGGTAGGAGGCCGGAGCCGCGCCGCGCCGCCATGGGGGACGCGAAAGCCCAGACGCAGGTCCCGACGCCCGCAGACAAGAGTGCAACGACTAGCAAAAATCCACCAAAACAGGGGCCCAACCCAGCGGCGGAACTCACCTGGCCACGGCCCAGAGCGGGTGGGGAAGGCGGTCGACGCGAAGCATGCGGGCAGGGGGCACCAGGAGGCGTTAGAAACAAAACATCCAGGTGCGGAGCGGGTGGACAGGGATCAAAACAACGAAGGGGCCCCAGCGGCGCGGCGAAAGAGGCGGAGACAGGGAAGGGGAGGTCGGATATACGGGGAGAAGGGTACGACGCGGTCTTGTACGGCGGTGTACGGCGGAGGCCTGCACGACGGAGGAAGGCAGTGAGGAAGGGGCGTGAAGATGCGGGGCAGGGGGGGACAAAGCCAGCAGGCGAGCAGACTGGAGACGGGGGGGTTGGGGAGGCAGTGCGCGGTCCGGGCTGGTCGGATCCCCACAGCACGGGGGGGGGGGACCAAGAGAGTCGGAGGCGGGAATCTTGGGTATGGTAATGTTTGCTGGCTTGGTAATGTTTTCGGGCGCGGCTGGTGGCGGGGTATGCCTGGCTGGCTGGCGGGGGGTTGTTGTGGCGGAGGAGGGGGGCTGGCGCGGGATGGAGTGACGCGGGAGGCGGTAGCGGCTCGGTGAGCTGCTGCGGCTGCGCTGTGGCTGCGAGGGAGGTCCGGGGCTGCTGCGGGCCCCGACACGGTGTGGGCTCCGCCGCTGCCGGAAGCAGCGGCGGTCAGGTGTAACGCAGCCATGGACCCCAGGGACCCCAGGGGCCGTGTTGTATTCTGTAACCACGTAAACCCTGCTTACGTGATGAGCCGTAACGGACGACGGGGGTCGGAAACGGGTGGGATACCACAGGCCGGGCGAGTGGGGTTGGCCGGTGCGGCGGCCGGTGGCGGTGGGGGAGGGAGCGGAGGCGACTCCGGGGCGGACGTTGGTGTCATGCCGGGATGGGAGCTATGGCTTGCAGCCGCTGGGCCCAGGTCGCTTTGCGGTGGAGCGCGTGCGCGGGCAAGGCGGGGCTGTTATCGACGGGGATGTCGCCGGCGGCCCCGGGGATGGAGTTGCGTTCCCAGGGCGGGATGAGCATGCGAGAGGCTCGGCGGTGCGGATGAGTAAGTAGAAGGGGGCACCCCGTTCTTGGAGGGGGGTTAGTAGGCGGCTTGGCAGACGTTCTTCTGGAGGCGGTCCACGACAGTTTTGGAGGCATGGCCCATGTACACGGCGATGGGGGACGGGCGAGGGTTGCGGCGGCTGGCACGCTTGCGTCCCTGGGTGGACTGGGCGAAGGCTGCGTGGACCACGCCCACGGTGTCTGGATGAGCCAGGATGAGCCCTTGGGGCTGGCACCTGGGGGAGGACCGGGGGGCGGGGGGGTGGCGAGGAGACCCAAGGGCGACTGGGGGTTGCAAAAATACCAGTTAATCGACGTGGAAAGTAGTTGGTGCAGAGACTTCGTACGTCTGGTTGCGCGCGCGTGTCTGGCACACTTAGATTGAATGCCGAGAAACGTGTGGAGGTGGCTTGTCGGCGGCCTGTTGAAAAAAAGAAACGAAATAATGTGCACTAGCGAGTGGAGCGGTAAACAGAGGACCGGTTTGGTGGATTGGGGCCTGGTGGAGCTCGGCTTGGCTGTGCGACTGGGGGGGAGTCTAAGGGGAGGACCGGAGGGTTGCGAAGACCCGTGGATGCGAGAAAAACAGTTATTACAGGCGTTTCGAGATGCACGCTGGAGAACTTGGTTGAGGAAACGAAAGATGGAGGTCTTATGTCGACCTTCGGTGGCTAAGCAAAATCGGCGGCGTTGTCTAGGCTAACGGGAGCGAGGACCCTGCGTGATTCAAGGAAACGTTGCGCGGAGCCAGTTTGTTTTGGGCGCTAGCTGGAGAACTGGGGGAGGCGGCGAGCGATGGGATAGCAGACAGCGCGGCAAGGTCCCGACCCGCCCGTATACCGACCATAATGTTGTGGACGACGCGCGGAAGCCGGAAATTACCAGATAGGGTCCGCCGGCGTCCGTGGTAGGAGGCCAGAGCCGCGCCGCGCCGCCATGGGGGACCGGAGAGCGCGAGAGCCGGCGGGGGAGGGTTACAAAAAAGGACCGGTCACTCGACATGGGAAGTGTAGCTGGTGCATAGGCTCTGCAGGGGGGACTTGGGGGGGTGTTTAAAAACCGTTTTACGCAACGGGACAGGATAGTTGGCGCATGGTCGTCGGACACCAATTGTGCGGGCGCATGCTGGAGCACTGGAAGTGACTGCCGGCAAACCTGTGGAGGCGGCCTGTCGGAGCTGTTTAGTGACGGGGGTGATGCGTGTGGGGGGGAAGGGGGGTGAGAGGAAGCCCGTGTGTCGACGCGTCGAATGTTTGTGGGGTGGTGCTGCGACGGGTGGTACCGGTGACGGGATTAGGAGGTCAGGAGATCAGTGGAAGATCAGGGTGAGGGCAGGGTGAGATCAGGGCAAGCATGTGGATGCGATTCGCGAACGGCGTGTGAACGAGAGCAGGGACAGACGGCTGGCTGGGGGAGGTGGGCGGCTGCGCCTCCATGGAAAAAAACCGGGTTAGGTCCCGGTGTGCTGCAACAGTTTGAGTGTGCGCACTCCTTCCTATCACCGACCCGGTCCCCGACCCTGACCACCAACCACCCACGCCACCCTCTCGCCCCTTCCGCTCCCTCCCCGCCCCCCCCCCACAACTAGGCATCCTGCTCCGCCGCCTGGCTGGCGACCCCGCCCTCCGCGGTGTCACCCACGTGGTCGTGGACGAGGTGCACGAGCGCTCGCTGCAGTCCGACTTCCTCATCGCGCTGCTCCGAGACCTGCTGGCGACGCGGAGGGCGCAGAGGGCGGAGGCAGAGGCGGCGGCGGCGGCGGTGGCGGCTGCCGGGGGCCGCGGCGCCGCCGGCACACCTGCCGTACCGCCGCTTCCGCCGCCGCTCAAGGTCATCCTCATGAGCGCCACTCTGGACGCCAAGCTGTTCGCCAACTACTTCGGCGGTTGCCCCGGTGAGAGAGGGAAGCTGGTGGAAGCTCCAAGGTGTGCTTTTGTTGGGCGTAGAGCTGGAGAGAGGACGCAGGAAGCTTGAATGTGTGTGCATGTGTGTGTGTGTGTGTGTGTGTGTGTGTGTGTGTGTGTGTGTGTGTGTCCTCCGTGTGTTCTCCGTGTGTCCAGGCTGGGACTGTGCCAAGTGGGGAGGCCATGGGTGGTTACACGCTAAACGCCCCACCTGCACCGGAACTCGGCACTGTGTATAGTCGTGCCAGCATTACCCCGTCCCCCTCCCAGCACCCCCTACACCACCACCCATCCCGCTGCCCTCGCTGCCGCTGTCCCCCCTTGTATCCTCCTTCTCCTCCTATGTCGTGTAACCGGGTCCTGTTCCCTCCCCTCCCCTGCCCTCCCTCCCCAGGCCTCCACGCCGCCGGCCGCACCTTCCCCGTCAATCGGCTGTTCCTCGAGGACGTGTATGAGGCCACCAGCTACCGCCTGGCGTCGGACGCACCCGCTGCGATGAGGCGGCGGGGCCCCGGGGTGGCTCAGGTGTACTCGCAGCGGCATGCGGGCGGAAGCAGGTGGGGGACAGCGGCAGCAGGCGTGCGTGTGTGTGTATGCGTGTGTGTGCGTGTGTGCGTGTGTGTGTGTGCGTGTGTATGTGCGAAGCACCTACAACTACCTAGCCTATGTACCTATTTACCTATCCTAGTGCGCAAGGCAGAGGTATAGGTGACAACTTCGCGTGCAATGCCAGTAACAGACAGCGTGCCCGGCACAGGAATCCCAGCCCATGCCAAATGCGAGGAAACTGACCTGGGAAAGGGGAGGAAGAAGGACCAGGCGAAGCAGCAGAACGTTAGCGTTAGGTTGAAGAGCGAAGGAGACATGCGGGGCGGATGAAAAGGCAGGGACACACGTGAGCGCGCCGCGTCTATGGTAGAGTAGTTAGTAATGCGTTGTAAGGAAAAGAAGTGATGAAGAAAACGCGGAGATGTGGCATAAGGGCGCAAGCAGGCAATGCAGCGAGCCGTACAGGGATGCACGCAAGCAGGCACGCTGTGGCACAGAGGGGGAGGGGGAGAGAGGGATGCTGTGGGATGCTGTGATGCGATGGGGCCGGCGGTGTGTGTGCATGTGTGCGTGTGTGTGCATGCGTGTGTGTGCATGTGTGCGTGTGTGTGCATGCGTGTGTGTGCATGTGTGCGTGTGTGTGTATTTGGTCACACAGCAAAACCCTGCAAGCGACGGGAGAGAATGGGTCGGCGTTGTTTGGCACACATGAGTAGAGTACAGCAGTAAAGCCTGTATCAATAAAAACGATGGTCGGTGCAGCTGTGTGGTAGCGAGCTGCGGAGGCCGCACCGTCCGCGGGCGCAGCAGGTGTCCGTGAGGGCGCTACAGTAGCTTGGAGCAACCACGCAGTCCCCCGTCACGCCGCCAGCACCCCAAACCGCCTGCTCGCCCCCCCCTCAGCCTCTCAACCCTTCATACCCCTCTCTCTCCCCCCCCCTCACCTCCTCCCTCGCCAATTTAGCTTAGCCGCCGCAGGTCGACATACGACCTTCGTCTTTCGTCTCCTCACCCCAGTTCTCCAGCATGGCATCTCGACACGTCTTTCCTAAACGGTTTTTTCTCGCATCCACGGGTCTTCCTCGAAACCCCCCTCCCTCGTACCCCTCTCTCTCCCCCCTCCCTCACACCCTCCCTCTCCCCCTCCCTTTCCTCCTCCCTCCCCCCCCCAAACACACCACCGCCACTCAGGACTCAGCGAGATCTCGTGTCCCGGGGCTTCGGCGACGACGAGTCCCTGGCCGCCCCCCTCAACCCCGACTACGACCCCGACCTGCACGGCGACAGGCCGCTGCATGTACGGCGGAACCTGGCGCGGGTGGACGAGCACCGCATTGACTACGACCTGCTGGAGGCGCTGCTGGCGCACATCGACGCCAGCACGGAGCCGGGGGCGGTGCTGGTGTTCCTGCCGGGTGGGGGCGGGGCTTCGTGAGAGGCGGGGGGGGGTGTTCCTGTCGGGTGGGGGCGGGGGCTTCGTGAGAGGCGGGGGTGTGTGTGTGTTCCTGCCGGGTGGGGGCGGGGCTTCGTGAGAGGCGGGGGGGGGGGGTGTTTCCTGCCGGGTGGGGGCGGGGCTTCGTGAGAGGCGGGTGTGTGTGTGTTCCTGCCGGGTGGGGGCGGGGCTTCGTGAGAGGCGGGGGTGTGTGTGTTCCTGCCGGGTGGGGGCGGGGCTTCGTGAGAGGCGGGTGTGTGTGTGTTCCTGCCGGGTGGGGGCGGGGCTATGTGAGAGGCGGGTGTGTGTGTGTTCCTGCCGGGTGGGGGCGGGGCTTCGTGAAGGCGGGTGTGTGTGTGTTCCTGCCGGGTGGGGGCGGGGCTTCGTGACAGGCGGGTGTGTGTGTGTTCCTGCGG